>ML830095.1:7068-31537 GCA_009831015.1 Picea engelmannii | reverse complement strand
GTAAAATATGCATTGTCAATTAATAATAAACAAATTTATATAATTTGGAAAGTATAATATGAAGGAAACACATCTACAGTCACATTAATATAATATAAAATAACTGAATACTAAGGTGACCGTTGGAGGGGAAAACCTAGTTTCGCAAACGTCGCAATTGCGACATACATTTTCACAAACATGGCAAGAGAGACGTTCCAGTGGAAAACGTGGCAAGACCGACGTTAACGTGGAAATTGCGACATACATCTTCACAAACGTGGCAAGAGAGAAGTTCTAGTGGAAAACGTGGCAAGACCGACGTTAACGTGGCAAGACCAACGTTAACGTGGCAATTGCGACATACATCTTCAGAAACGTGGCAAGAGTGACGTTCCAGTGGAAAACGTGGCAAGAGAGACGTTCCAGTGGAAAACATGGCAAGAGCGACGTTAACGTGGCAAGACCGACGTTAACGTGGCAATTGCGACATACATCTTCACAAACATGGAAAGAGTGACGTTCCAGTGGAAAATGTGGCAAGAGCGACGTTCCAGTGGAAAACGTGGCAAGAGAGACGTTAACGTGGCAAGACCGACATTAACGTGGAAAGACCGACGTTATCGGGCAACATGAACTTTTTTTTTTATAAATTTCCTCTATTTTGCGACAATATGGACAATTTTGTCCATAACACCGCAAATAAAACGTTGGAATTTTTACAATATGTAGTAGTGCGTAGTTTTTCATAAAAGGATATAGTGCCGGAAATGTTGAACAGCTTGGACGAATGCCAAGGCCAGTTTTTCAACATGTAAATACTTGGTTACGGTAGTCGTGAGACTCTGACTCAAGTAATAAATGACATGTTCATCATGAGAATCATCCTCCTAGATGAGAACCATAGCGATGGTATAGTCCGATGCCATGAGGTAAAGGAAATAATCTCGACTGTAATAAGGTGGGAAGAGTAATGGGGTACATGTGTTGAAGGAAAATCTCCCTGCAGACAGGTAGATCTACTCAAAGATCTAGACTCTTAACTCTAATACAGAAAGTGCTTATCATGGTCACTGACTTCCTTTTAGGCCTACACAAACTAATGCATGAAGAGGAAGGAGGAAAGACGTACTTTTTACTGGTGTTTGTCCCTGCACGCTCTGAGTTGAACTCCAATCTTGAGCTCCTCGATAAGCCCTATAGACAAACAAAGTACAACCACTTCCTATTCTATCGAGATTAGTTCGAAGCAGACCTATCTACTTAGAGACAAATTCATGTGATGTTGAACACAAATTAGAAAGAAACAGGCCAAGCATATTACATTAATGAGGACAAAACATTACTTACAACCATAGATGGAATGTAGAAGTTTCGTCAAGTTCTCCTTGCCTAACCCTTGCTCAAAAGATCCACGGTCTGAATGACGATAGCTTCTTTGATTAGCCTCCACTTCACTATGTATCACTTATGAGATCACAAGTTTGGTATGATTCTCCACCCAGCTCCCCTTTCACCATGAGAAAGCTTGCTTATATAGCCTTGGAGAGGCTCAACTACTTGAGATATCTTTAGAGTAAGTTGAGGATTTTCCTCCTTTAGTTAGGGATCTGACCTAAGATCATGGATTGATTGAGGATTCGAATCCAACTTCCTTCTAAGAGTGAAAAGATCCTTCCCCCATTCTTCTCAACAAATCAACTGCTACCCAGAATAGGTAGCGCTCCCTCAAAAGGGCACTCAGAGTGTTATAATGCTCCCTAGTAATGTATAGGGGAGTGCTAGGACTCCTGAGGGTAGGCCTCTCTTGAAAAAGGGAAAATGAGTGTTATAACACTCCCTGATAGCTTATAAGGGGGCACCAACACTCCTGAGAGAGGTATAGGGGAGGGCTCCCTTCCAAAAACTCAGGTTTTTGGGTGCTTTCTTATGGCAAGAGGTTCATAATCCTGTTGACTCATTTCTATTCTTCCAAATCAAAATTTTGAGGTGTTTCAAGTGTCCTTCTCATGTCGTTATAGTCACGACATAGGCATCATGGCAGTATCCTTTCTTTGACACTTGCGACACTTGTGAGAAAAATGCGACACTTGCGACACTTATAATGACGACACTTGCGACACTATCGAAGTGAGTAATTTCGATGTGTAACAATGTGTTAAATACAGTTTCAAAGATTTGAAAGCTTTGTTGGCAGTGGTATCCCATACTAACTCATAACCTTTCTTAAGCAGTCGTGTAAATCCAAGAGTTAGCTCAGCATAGTTTGGGATGAAACAATGGAGAAAGTTCACCTTCCCTTGCAAACTTTGTAACTGGTGAAGTGAGGAAGGAGTAAGAAGATTGAGAATCACCTCGACCTTCAAGGGATCTACCCTGATCCCTTGACGTGAAACAATAAAGCCCAGAATTCAGCCAGATTCTATGCAAAAAACACATTGTGTGGATTCAAGCATATATGGTAAAACCAACATCGAAGGAAAATGGTGTGGAGGTATGTGGGATGATCTACAGGCGCATGGAATGAGAAGGTAAGTCATCGAGATATGGTTGCACAATGTTATTTATATCATGGAAGGCATAAGAAATAACACACTGAAAAGTTGTTCCGACATTCTTTAAACCAAATGGAAGTTTTCGATATGCGAAAGTGCCCCAAGGAAAAATAAAATCAGTCTTCTATTGGTCCACGGGTACGATATTGATTTGATTATATCCGAAGAAACCATCCATCAAAGAGAATATTTCACTTCCGGCACAATCATCGACGATCTAGTCAACGAAGGGGGTAGGAAAGTTGTCTTTAGAAAAAGCTTTGTTAATGTCTCTATAATCAACTCACACGCAGCTCGTGCCTTGTTTCTTGTCAATCAGAACCGGGTAAATAAAGCCAGCCTTAAGAAGTTTCTCAACTTCAAGCTTGATAGTGGTTGTTTTACGTGGGTGGACCGGACGAAGTCATTTCCAGATGGGTTTAGCGCCCGGGTATGTCTTCATTTCATGTACCACAATGTCGGGGTTAATACCCGACATTTCTTCATAGCTCCATGCGAAGACGTCACGAAATTCATGGAAAAGAGACTTGTAGGTGACAACTTTGTCATGGGAACACAAAGCTCCAATATGCACATTTTTGACAATTCCAGGTTATATGGATATGTCTAGGGGGAGGGTGGGTGATATATTACTTAAGTTCCCTTCGTAGAACAAATCATGTGTGAACTTGGGAACAGTAGAAATGACGACAACAGTCGCTGGGGTCGAGATCCATTGGTAACCCTTGATGGTGTGTTGTTCTAGGAAGAGGATGGAATGATGATGTCCATCATCCCAAGGGGTGTCTTCCATGGACATAACAGACATAATCCTCTCGTCCATGGGAAAAATGACGCGGAATGGATCCATAGATAAATCACCAAGGTATGGTGTAGAAGAGGTTGCTAATTGAATGGCTTTATAAGTGGATTCGACCAGACTCAAAGGCATTGCGTCGCCATAACGAAGATGATCCTCGGGGTTGGATACCGGCCATGGGTTGTAAGATGCAGGGGTTTCATGAACAGAGGTGGAGATCATGTTGATCGAGGTGACAAACGGATGTGGAACATTGGGTGGTAGAATGGGGAAAGTACCCATCAAAGAGGCATCTTTAATAAGACCCACACCGACATTCTCGTATCCAGGGGGGGTTTGCAATAAAAGGTACATTGTTGGTACGTGCATCGAAGTGAAAGAAGGCCAATTGGTCTATGGTAACTACTTTTCCTTGATGTGAAAAACGTACGACATGGAAAAGAGTGGACACGACTACATGCATGGAATCGATCCAGCTATGACCAAGTAGAAGGTTGTAATCGAGAGGAGTGTCAAATACCTCCACTTCAATGTTGACCATTTTTCCTTCTAACGTAATAGGCAATGAAGGGAGGACACCATAAGGCTTAAAACCAGAGCCATTGAAGGCTTTGAGCATGTTGTGGGATTCAATTAAAGGAGGAGAGCCAATGGCTTTCCAATAGGTAATAGACATGACACACGCTGAGGCACCCTCATCAATAATTGTTCTACAAATTTTCTTGTCAGAGACAATAACTTGTATTTGGAATGCGAGTTGAGGGGGTTGTTATCACTCCAAGAAAATCTCTGGGGTTGTAAGCCAAAGATGCTTGGTAACTTAAGATAAGATAATTTAGGTATGTTTGGATCAATGGGATAACTCAATAACTAATGAAATGGACAACTCATCATACATTAGAATAAGACAGTGCTTTTAGAAATCAATAATCAGACAAAATAGTTTAAACAGGGGATGAAGAATACTAATCTTGATAACCAAATACAATAAGGTGCAGGGTCATACAAGACAGCAAAGATGTTCTTAAATTCAAGTTTATGAGCTTAATAAAGAGATGACAGTCTTTTGAAGCTAAGACAAACCGAATCAAAGTGCAGAGAGACGAAGTACATGAAAAATCTGATATTGAATACAAAAGAAGACTGTGATTCTATTATCAAATAAGAGTCTATTACAGTAGCAAAATGTATCCAAGATTGAACCTCTATTCCCTAGAAAGCATAGGCTTTTATAGCCTTTACATAAAATAACTGAGATCCTATGAAAGAGGATCGAAAAATTAAAAATAACATAAGACTAAAACTGATTTACAAAAATGAAAGGATCTGATCCTATATTAAAGGAGTCAAACTCTTATCTAAGTCTAAAATCTTCGACAGCTGCTCTGCATGCTAGAAGATGTAGGAATATTCTTTGAGTTTTATCCACCATCTTGACTACAAGTCATTGCTTCAAAAAATGAATATAAGATTAATGTTGACCAAATCTACCACCTACAAGAAAATTCCCCAGTTTGCAAGTATGTGCAACCTATCATTCTTGAGCCACTGCCAGATTTGCAAACAAAATATCTACTAGAACTTGCCAAACATAATGAACTTGAGGACAACAAAAAGATGTTTCCTTCAATGCAGGAAGAAAATAACCATATGCTCTAGTGTAAATAGGTCACTTAGATTGCATGCATGTGATAGCATTTTACATAGATTTCTCATCTCTGAAAGGATTTTGTCATGAACTTCAAAGCTAACAATAATGCATTTGGATTTCCATTCTCAGGAACCTTCTGTAGTTAATGAAAGCACACTTCCACCCTCCAAATCCCACATACAAACAATACAATCCATACTGCCTGATACCAATACTTGTCTACTCTGTGCTCCTTTGGAGTAACCACCATATTATGTGCTGCCAGATAGAGTATAGGACCTATGTGGCCTGTAAAAGACTGCAAAGCCACATTTACACCAATTTTCTATTGTAATCCATCTTCTTTAACATAAAGATTTGGACCATTCCATCTTTTAAAGTTTTATCTTACCACTAGAAAAGCCATATACTAAAGCAAATGGTATACTGGAATTCTCTGAAAATATCATGGAAGATGTAACAATCTTGCTTCTTTCAACCAAGAATGCATTGTTTCCTTTCAAATGATCAACAAAAGATGTCTTCCTCTGTAAACAACTTAGTTATTCAATGTTATCAACCTCTAGTTTTCTGCTCCCTGGCTTCTCTTCTAGAGCATCCATTTCTCCTTGGTAATTATACCTGGTACTAATGTCAGCATAAGACAAATTGGAAGTTTTCAACCATTCACTCCAAAACCCACCTTTTCCAAGCAGGACTGCTACCTGATGCTCATCTGAAATGGTTTTCATGATTCCTATTTTTTATTGTGCATCTTGATGAACCCGATCTCGAAACATTCTAATCTTTTAGACTTCTCTCCGAGGTTCTCTGCATCTTAGCCATCTTCTCTCAATACTTCTCTTTCAGTTGTTTGTTTACATTTTCCTCAACGAGCTTCATTTATGGACAGATAGAGAGGCATATAGCCAATAGAGCATTCATCTGTTCATTTTTCTTCAAGATTTGATCAAACTATGGAGATTTTTGATGGAATTGTTTAGTTTTTACTATATACATCAGAACTTGATTGAAGGCCCGTATTGCTTCAACATACATTCTCAACATAAGGTTGGAAAATCCATAATAATAAATAGTCGTGATATGGATTTCAATCACAAAATTATAGACACCTTCCTGGTTAACATCTATGGGTGCCAAGCAATTGAGTCCACTATAATAATCTCCAAGAAGGAAGTGCACATGAAGTAGACCAATAATACCAAATAGCCCAGCATCTTCAGAACATTGCTTCCACAAAGACTAAATTTTAGAGTAATTGAGATCTCCATATCTTCACATTCCCCAGCTGTGTATATCATTGGCATATATGTCCACATCAACACTGATAAACTACCAGATATATTTTCAAAACCCTTTGAACTCTTATCCTCATCTGCCTCTGTTCACAACAAGTGATGGGTTCCTTCAATAACTGGAATACCTTGGTGTGTCCATTCAGGAAATGGAATTTCCAGGTAAAAATTTAATATGGCATGTAGAAGAATTTACTCAATAACATCTTCATTTTCACGTTGATGAAAAGAATCAAACCCCTTCAACTAGACGAAATGATAATGCATGAAAAAGGGGCCTTTTGATGCTCGTAAGCACTTGATACAGATGATTGTTCAACTGATTTGGAAAAGTTCACAAACCCCAGAGCCGAGGCGTTTAAGATTGGATGCCTAGAAATTGGGATTTCATCATTTTAATGTCTGCAAACATCATGTGCATTGATTTTGGCTCTTCATCATAGCTCAAGTTGTTGAGAACCCTTACCACATAGATCAGGCACCTACAATCTCCCTCTGCGCAATATCTTTGATACTATAACATGCATGCATAAATTATGGCTCTTTCATAACACCTGGGATTAAAGATACACATGGGAGAATTATGTTTAATTATGTATTTTCTTCACAACATTCATACAGGTATAATATGATGCTAATAGTTTGCAGGAGGGCTTGTCGCTCAATGGTAATTGTGTGGCTTGTGTATTTTGTGGGTGACAGGTGGAATAAGGAGTTCATCTTGGAATATTTAAACTTTGACTTTTGCATATTGTTTGACACACAATATGGGTTTGGCCTTTGGGTTAGAGATGAGTTGTCGATATGGCATGTGGACATGACACGAGAGTTTGGTAAGTTGATAGTTTGATTCATGGAATGGATTATGAGTTAATACATGGTTTTGATATGTCAATTGTGGATCAACTCATAGCTCGACTCACAGCTTGATTCTTAGTTGACTCATAGCTTGCGAATCAGGCATGTGGTTATGAATTAGGGATTTGTCTTAAGTTTAGAATCACTCAAAGCACCCATCACTTCATAATTTAAATAATGAAAATAATAGATGTAAATCTAAAGAAGCCTTAAGAATAGGTTTTAGAAAATGTAACAATTTCTCTGTTTTTTTTTTTTTTAATGCAGGTTAAGAGGAGAAGATCAAAGGATGCTAAGCTAAAGTGATTACCCACAAGCTGGATGAAGGTGAATATTTAAGACACTGGCCAAATGTTGATAAGAAAAATGAGTGAAACAGAAAGAGAGAAAGATAAAAACTCTCTCAAACAACCAATGCATTTTGATCGCTAACAGGGGTAACCTTGGGATGTGATCTTCCAAGTAAAAAATTATTAAATTCGTATCAATAGGGTTGATTCCACCAATAGATTTCAACAGTGCCTTCCATTGTATAGAAAAACTCTAAAGGACTTCGAGGGCTGACATCATGAATGGTGCTTGGGCTAGATCTTCGACAATACTGTAGTTCTAGGCAACACGTACATGAGGATTGAAAGCCGATTTTCGAACAACACCCTTTGGAGGAGGGAGAATAACTGTATCTAGGCTCGATCGTTCGAGACGAAGAGGACCATTGGTAGGTAGAGTTGTGGGAAATGGTTGGACCAACGAAGGAGGTATTACATCAACCTTCTCTTTGGATGAAGAATAATCTTTAGCTTGAGTGGTAAGTATGATGTCATTCTTCTTTGAATCACCTATACACATTAAGACATAGGATGTATTGGAGGGGGAAGGTTGGTCATGAATGACCAATTGGGCATGTTGTTGAGAAGTGAAGGGTTGAGACAAAATGGTTGGAGTGGGGAGTTTTGGGGTCCCTTGAGGTAACTTGGTAACCTCGGCTCATCTTGGACAATCCTTCGTGTAGTGATCATCACCACAAATAAGACAAGGGTATCGGGGTTTGCGCTTATCCCTATCATCAACAGGTTGTATTTTGGTTTTCTCAGATTGGGGAGTATTTTTATTCTCCTTGTTCTTACCCTTTCCTTTTTTGGATTTATTTTTTCCGATAGGGGTAGATTGGACAGAGTTCACCTCAGAAGTCTTTTTAGTGGGAGGGGTAGGAGACAGAGCATTTTGAACATTAGAAGAAATGGATTTGGGGTTGTTGTTAGAAGTTTGGACGGAATGCAGTTGGGCATGGAAAGTTCCAATCACACCGTCAGTTGCATGAGAGGCAGCAGGAGTAGATGAAGTAGCAGAAGTAGAAGGACGAGGTGTGTCAGGGAGTAAGTCATAAAGAGTACTCATTTGTGAGTAAACGAGGTCTAGGTATTGGGCATGACTGACTTCTTGTTCTTCTATGATAACTCCAACCATGGCGATGTCACGAGCGATGTCATTCATGAATGATTTTGTGAAACCACTCTGCCAACAACTGATCGGGAAGTTCGAGTTTGATGAGACGTTGTCTCCATCGCCACTCATGAATGTGATCATAAATATGAGTGCCTTTGGTTTGTTTGAAAGAACTCAAAATTTTGGTTCTCATTTCGTAGCGGATCGGTAATTGGTAGTGGGTGAGGAATGCCATAGCAAGGGTGTTGAAGTCAGTGAAGAAGCCTCATGGTAATTCTATATACCACTTTGCGGCGGAACCTGTGAGGGTTCGCTAAAAAAGGCGTAAATGAATAGAGTCATCCATCAAGGAGTTGGATGAGCACCAGAGGTGAAAAGTCATTACATGATTTTTTGGGTCCTCTCTTGGTTCACCATCGAATTTAGGGATGTCAGATGGTATTTTCACAGGTATGGTGGGCCATTGAGGAGAGTGACGGATCATATCATTTAAAATTCTCGATAGATCAGGGAGGTATAGTGTGGATAAGAAGGGCAGTTGTCTATTCACATTTGGGTACTGGTGACTTTGGGGAGGGAGTCTCGTTGGTAAACCAGTGGGACCATAAGCAGTTTGCATATAATGCGAAGATCTGGGAAGATTCGATTGTTGGTGTTGAGGCAAGTAATTTATAGGGTTGTACCCTTGAACAGGAGCATGGGGTTGAGCATTCGAGCCTGAAATAGGATTAGACATGCCTGGATAGGGTTGGCCTGTACTAGGGGGTATGTTGGAGCTAGCTTGAGGTCGTTTCCCCCCAATCGAGTGAGGATTATGTTGAATAAGATAATTCCAATAATGGGCCAAGGATGGAGGTATGTTTTGTCCATATGGTGGGGTAGGTGGGGGTTTCCCTCCAATCGGGGGTTGCGTCCCAATTTGGATTTGTCCTGCAAAAGGGGATTGAGTTTGGCCTCCTTGGTGAAATTGTCCACCAATAGGAATCTGGTAATTAGGTGTGAAAGACGGGATGGTACCACTAGGATCAGTGCCTACGATAGAATATGGAAGAGGTCCTCTGAAAGGGGGTCGAGGAAGTGTCAGAATGGAACCAGGAATGAGATGGTGCCCAGAAGGAGTGGAAACGCCAAGAGTCCTGGATGTTATTTATGTAGGAGCAAGAATAGAAGCATTCAACACATGATATCCGGGTGGAAGCGTTGGGGTGAATCTAGGCGAAAGAAGCATGCCAATGGGGGCTTGGCTAGCCGTTGTAGTCCCCATGTGAGGACTCATAGTATCTGGGACCATTGTGCAATGGACCATTTGTAGGGGGATACTCAATATGTGGTCAGCTAGCGGAGCATCTGTACTAGGAAAATAATATGAAGTAGTAAAAGGTATCGCTTCTGGATTAGATGTTTCGGGTAGCTCAGGTGTGACAGTGATATCAACCCCTACTCCTAAGCCAAAGAGATCTCGTCTAAAAATGCCAGTAGTCCAAAAAGGATCTTGAACCTCAGGTCTTGTGAAAGGTCCGGCTGGTAGTCCAAAAGACTGAACAACTATTTCTCCGAAAGAATTCGCTTGAAAAATATGTCTCTCAGAGTCAGGAGGAAGTCGGAAGTCCTCTCCAGAATTGGTAATTCATAACCATTTTAGAGAGTTAGTTATTTCCACTTGTGGAGTGGCAATGTATTGGACTTCACTCTATTGAGGAGAGCCCTCCGGTGAGTTGGTAGGAAAGGGTTGAGAACCTTCCAGATCCTCTGGGGGTAGGCCTTGCATTCTACGTGAATGACATGGAGGGTCAATTGTGATCGAGTTAGAATCTTACGAAAGAAATTATATGGCCAACTTGGGTAAACAAACAACATGTGCTAGTAAAATATAGGAATAAAAACCAAGAAAACAAGACCTTCCAATTAAGAAGTCACTAGTTGGTGATGATATCCAACGTTGCAATAATGAGACAAGAAGGAGTTGGGCTAGGGTGGAAAAGTTACGTTGATGACCTGCTTAACAGACTTACACCCTGGTGCAAGCTCCCACACATAATCATGGGTATACCCTCCAAGGAGCCCGAGTGAGTCTGGCCAACGTCGATTCCAAGTACCGTGAAGAATTACCCCTTCAGAGTCACCTTGTGTAAGACCCTAAGATGATAGGCTACTAAGGTTACCACCAACAACAATGATGCCTGGGGGAAATTCGATAGTCTGATCCACACGCAAGGGTAGGGTATCTAGCCCGAAATCATCTTGAGCGGATTCCACTCATCATTGTGGGTATACGTTCAAGTGACCCCCGTAATATGTGCAATCTCTACATCGATATCAACAAAGCAGGGAGAGTAACTCTATCAGTCTCAATGTGACCTCAGGTTTGATCCTTATGTGAGAAGGGATTCCCAGGGAAAACTGCTGCAAATGGAATTTGACACTCCTTATCACAGGATTCTATTATGTTTTTTGTGCTTTGGAGAGTGTGTCTCACTTCCTATTCCAAAGATCTAGCCTAGCTAATGTTGGTGTGAAAGAGGCCTAGAAAAAGTTACTAGTTGAATTTTAAAGTTGTGCGATATTATTAAAGGTTGTTTTTATGCAAAAAGGAGATGGAAATGAAACTGATGTTGTGTGAGACTCTGACCCAACAATGCATAAATAAGGATGAATGATACAAATATTTTGTTCGATGAATCCTATTTACAGGAGGGAAAGAGGAGTTTTCTGGAACAATGTGAACTACGATGTATGATCTTCTCTGAAATTCAATATCAAACAATCGTGAACAATGCAAATTCCCTATTCGTTGTCTTTCAATACTTGAATGCCAAAAAATTTCGAATACAAGGGTTCTTTAAAATAAAATGTCTTTAATTTTTTATTAGAAACCAATCAACATGAATGGAGCTAAGAAAAAAGTAAGCAACCAATGAGAAAGAAATACACAAAAAACACCCAAATCGATCTTTCAATGAAGATAAAATAACAAACTGACAAGATCAATCTCTTCAAATGCACATGGGTAACAATTTTCCAAGTAATAAGCAATCGGAAAGGACAATTAATCTCAACTTTTAATCCAATCAAAGGCTCCCGACCAAGCAAGCACTCAGATTTCAGAATCAAAGATTATGCCCTTGTTAAGAAAAGGTCAAGAGGTAAAAATTGAGAAAAAATGATCAAGAAGATCTTTTGATTTCCGAAAACTAATCATTCGCGAGATTTGAAGTCAAAAAACATTCAATCACTGGCCAGAGAAGTTCTTCCTAGACACACAAACAAATTTGGGCATCTGAGGACACAAAAGACTTAGTCGAAAATTTTACAAGTGAGTTTGCAGGTTGGCAGTGGGGTACAGTGCGAGAATTAAGTATTCTCGCAGACTAGACACAGGCATGTTGCAAGAAGTTTTCAATGAAATGAATGCTAGGGTGTGAAATTTAGTGATTCTCGCAGGCTACAGAAGGGTGCAGTGTGAGAAGGTTTGTAATCAAGAAAATTTTGGAAAAATGACATAACTTCTGAGGGAACTTCTGGATCTAGGGAGTCTGTGAGGATCTCCTCAAGACTTAGAGATTAATAGGGAATGAAAAATGGTCGGTCAAGAGAAAATGACCAAGAAAAAACCACCAAAATGGGTTGTATCCCCAGTGGAGTCGCCAATTTTGTTATCGGATAAATCAGTAGGTGCGGACACTAACAGATCATCCTAGATCCACCTGGATATAGAACAAAATAGGACAGGACATGACTCTTTCTCTAAGTTGCAGTCATTGAATCTACTACACAGAAGGAATAAGTGACATACATCTAAGCGCTTTCGTAGGTCTCTATTGTTCCTTCTTCGCTCCGGTGCTCTTTTGAAATCGGGTCCAAGAAAACACAAACCAACCAAAGTGAAGATAGCAAAGTATATTCAATGTCAACCTATGCATATGATCAAGGAGTTACGCAATAAAATAAGAGTGATTTTATGGGAAAGGGACATGCCGATGTATTATATTAAATGAAAGTAGAAGATACAACCAGATTGCCTTGATGTCGCAAGCTTCCTTTCAGCGACCCTTGGTTCAAACACACGCACCTGCTCTATATTTGCATGAAGAAGATCCAATACAACTTGATAGACCGAATAGAGCCTCCAAGCTTCTATCCAAGCAGAGTTCTTCACACAATTCTTTCACCAATTCCTCATTCAATCTTGCTTAACATTTTACATGAGAAACCTTTCAATATCTAGGAGAAGGAGAGATGGTTAAATGGATGAGGATGATCCCACCAAATATCATAAGTCAGTAGAATGCCAACCATGCGAATGCCAACTCATTTTCTAGAAGATCCCCTTCTAGAACTTCCGTGACCTCTTCTCCTTTTCAAGCTTAAAAACAGGTTCACACCCTACCTAGAGAGAAGACTACGAATAGTTCGCACCCTAAGTATGGGTTGCCTATGAGAATCAAGGATTTTTTCACCCTATAACATAGGCAACCGACGAACTCATCTTAAAAATGTGTTTTTTGGAAGAAGACAACAATCACTTTTCTCAGGCAAAAATTCTTTGTGAGAGCTTGAATACATCACTGTAGGGACATCACCAGAGTGACCAAAATAATGTGTAACATGCATGAAAATGGAGGGTCTATTTCACTCTATGTGAACGAAGAAGTGATCACCACCATAGATGGAATTAGACCACTGCCTGAGGTAGAGGCAGTTGAGACCATCGTGGTCTGGACCAGAGAAGGTGGGTTAGGAGGTGGAATTCCCCCTGTGGTGGCATCCATTGAGGGAGTATGAGGACTCCCAGATGAAGTAGCAGTGTTTTCTTCTATCGCTACTTGCAAGACTATATGATTCTTGCGATGAGTTACCCTTAGGGGCACAACTTGTATCACGACATGTGCCAACAAGTTAGTGATCGGAGAATTGGCTAGCCTGAGAGACTCCATTCCAAGGTCAGAAACAGTAATCTCCTATGGATTCAAGTGTTCTCCTCTCAAGGATGGCTTGGGTATAGTTTCATGTGGCCCATTTTCCTCAAATGACCCTTGCTGGTCAAGTCTTTACCGTAATGGTGGCGGTGGTGGCTCCAATGCAACCGGCAGCAAGACCAAAAGCCTTCGCAACTGACAGAGCTCTTGATATTCCACTTTGTGATAACAAAAATGACACAGTAAGGCTTTTACTAACGTTGAAAACCAAAAAACACTAGAAAATTTCCTACAAGATAAAAAATACAAATCACTAACTAGTTGGAAGAACAGTTACACCAGCCAACACCAGAGCAACATACCAGTGCAAGTGCAACTTGAACACAGAAGCACTCTCTGGGTATACTCTGCAAAGTTTGGCCCGATGTTTTCTCTAGGTAGCGTGATATACCCCCGCATTCACTTGTGTAAGTCCCTAAAATAAAGGCAACTAAGTTGCCAACTCGCGAACAGTCACCAGGTGGGTACAGTTGACAGTCGGGTGGATGACAATGAGCAGGGTATCAAGCCCGAAACCTGTAGAGGGTATCAAAAGCAAGTGTTTTGTAAGATGAATGAGGACCTTGAATAGATTCGATATCCATGAATATCTGTGGCAAATGCGATCAACAGAATCCAAAGACAAGTCCTCTATATGCATTCCCCACTACGCTTGGTCCGGCTTTGGAGGGGTTATCTCCGCTACCTTTCTGCACGTGACCTCATTTTTAGCCCCTATCTTAGAGGGGGGTCCCAGATAAATTTCATGTTTACTGGACTTTTTACACTCCCTAGCACTAACTCCAATGTTTTTTTTTTAAGCCTTGAAGAGTTTCCTCTCCAACCTAAATCAAGGCTCTAGCCTAGACTAGTTGATGGACCCTACAAACATAAATTCTAGTAAATTTTAATTTAGCATTAATTTTAAGTGGCTTGTTTTAAGTCAAGGAAGAGGAAATGAAACTAGTGGTGTGTTTTAAGAGATGAAAGAGAAGAGCATTAAATGAAACTGAAATAAAAACTACTTCTTTTGGTAAATAAAGATTTGCAATTTCGACTCTTTAACCAAATTTTCATAACTACTTTTTCTAAGATCTTTTAAAGGAAAACCAAAAACAAGATTCCGCTCAACTACAAGCTACTTAATGTTATAACCATTCAGTAAAGAACTTAAGAAAATCACTCTTTTTCCTAACAAGAAATATAATCAACCTAACTACTTAACCAAACTAAGAAATGATTTTTTTTTTTTTTTTTTTTTTTTTAATGCTTCAAACAATAAACTTGAAATAAATTCTTTTTCTTTTTCTTTAAAGCAAGAAAAAGGGAAAAAGTGAAGAAAAGACAAGTCCAAGAACTGACTTATGGCCCATTGTGGATAACAGGGAGTCACTGGCGATACCAAACAGGCTGATTAGAAAAGAATCACAGACTCGTCTAAAACCCTTTCAAAGAAAACACAAGAAATATTTAAAATATAAGCAAACTGATGTCAAACCCAGGATAAACACTATAACAAAAGAGACTAGAACTTAATCAAGAAACCCCTGAGAAGTATGAATTCAATCAGGGAAGAGGTTGATTGCCTCTTCTTTACAGAAAAAAATTATTGACATAGGCACGCTTTTGACACTTAAGCAACCTATGTATCTATGTGGGATATCTAAAGGTAGGACACATATGTACGTGTGCAGACCCACTACAGGCCGTGTACACCTCTGTAACTTATCAAAAAAGTAAAAAAAACAGGTAGAATGACAGGGAAGGGAGTACTGGTATGGAAGACCAGAATCCCTTAAATACTCAACAACTTACAAAAAACTAAAAAAGGTAATCAAACCAATTAAAACACCCAAAAATATCCCCTAAAATCCTAGAGGTATCCCCAGTATGGTCGCTAGTTCTGCTATAGCGGGAAAACCCCCCTATGGACTACACTAGGTTTCAACATGTAGGTATATCTAACCATCTAAAAGTCTCCTACTCTTTAGACTACCCAAAATATACCCCACATTCATACACGAAATACAAAGTGAAAAAATATGATAATTCTACCTTTAACTTCTCGTCTGGTGTCAATCCTTTTACGTTCGATCGCTCCTCTGACTGCAAGCCTCCTCCCAAGCCCAACCTTCATTCACAAACAGATAAAAAAGGAACTACAAAACATGCATCTCATATATGAATTATGGGTTAGGTGTCAGTATAAAACATAAATCAAACATGAAGATTGAACACATCATATTTTGGGACAGAAAATGTATTCCTTTTATTGATATCACAAAGTTTACTTACAATGAGATCGATGACTATTCCTCGAACCTGGTCCGAGATCCTCTTCACCAAGCTCCAACTACGCTTCCACATATCTTTCTCCTCTAGCACTTCTTCTAAGTAAATGACATAGGCTTATGATTGGTGAAAAAGGACAAAAAGGGAAATTCTGATGGAAATCTAACAATGTGGTTGCAAATTCTTGGGGCAAGGAGGGGATGTGAAACAGGCAGAGTTTCAATGTTCTTATTCTTGGATTTGGAATGAGACCCCAACACATACTTTTATATGAAAAAAATATGGTTATTTGGTTGGGTGATGGGCTATAGGCAGTGGAACAGTTGGGAAACTGCCCAATAGCTCGTAATCTCAACGAATGCCTTGCAACTTTTTAATTTTTACAACATTTGTGAGTATACATAGGCTGTAATGGTGCACCTAGCATACGTACGTGATTTGTAGTGGTGCAGCAAGCGTGTGTACGTGGACAGTAGTGGTGCAGGGCACGCACATCTTCAAAAATAGTGCTTTTAAGAACAGATGCTCAGTGATGGCCTGGAAAAAATAACAAGTAAGAGGGCCTGATGCTAGGTGTGCATGTATGGTGCAATTTAGAGTTATAACAACTGGAAAATATTGATGGATAAATTCTTGACGCTACTATTAATGGGAGTTATGTAAAACATTTCATGCAATAGTTAAATTTTAGATTTCCATTGTATATATCGAATTGGATTGACATTGGCGTTTTGATTTTCAATTATTCTTTTTTGTTTGTAAATTACTCGAGTAAGTTGATTACTGGTTCTAAATATTTTCATTAACTTTATGATTGCTTGACATCATTAAAAAAGAAAGTAAAAACATATGCAACACATATCATCTCTATTCTTCAGGATTTTATAACGTTTTGCATTTTATTCCGCTCGTAGAATAGATTTGGTTGAATAGGAGAGGAGGCTGAATACAAATTTGACAATCGATTTCTCTAAAAACATGTGATAAATTAATAATCTTCCTTGTTTAAAGTTCAAAAGGAAAATAAGGTATGAGTTCCTACTCTTGTAGTTCAAATAAAATTTTAAGAAAACTCTTTTTGAAATGAATGTGAAGGAAGTTTTTCTCATGATAATACTATCACTCAACCTAAAAATCAGAGAGGTATAAACTTACAACTTAAACTGTCATGCTGATAAATTCTAAATCCGTCTCTGAAGTAAAAATAAAATAAAAATAAATAATCTCAAAGGAAGTCTGAACTAAATACACAAACTTTTGTAGGATTAGGATATTTTGTGTTAGGTCCTCCGAATCCTTGATTTGGTTATTTTTTCCTATCCCAAAGTTCTTATACACTTAATATTTTCTTTATCCTTTCTTAGTCTCCATAGAAAGAAAGAAACTTATCTTGACTCTGAAAACTTAAAAACATATTTTAAAAACAATATTAGGCGAAAATATTTATGTTCCTTTGATTTTAATTGAATAAGTATGTCTAGGATAATCCTGATAATTTTAGCTCTTCTATCGGACTTTAAACTGACTAATTCACTCAAGGTTGATCCTTGAAAGATTAAGATTCCCATAAGAAAATTTCCTATAGGATAATGTGTATTGAAAATTGGAATAAAGTTAGTTTCAAAGTATTCTTAAATTTGTTGACAAACCTTCTTTAAAAAAAAAAAAAAAACAAATATCATCCCTTGTATGTTACATACAGGTTGATTGCCCCCACTTAAAAAAATTAAAATACAAGATAGATGGTGAAAGAAAATTCATAATCCGATTGCCCCCATCTTGTCCAAAAGATATGATGAAATGAAATTCATATATTGATTTCCCTCATCTCAACAAAATACAAAAGTGTTAATTGAAGTGGTGAAAGGAAATTCAATGGGAGAAGTAGATAACTTCATCAGGTTACCGAACAGGCTCACTGGTATTGAAGCAATATCTATGATATCTGTAAGGTTTTCATACATATCCATATATCATACTATATCATCTAGTTCTCTTTCCGGTGATATTTACATCATGAACCAACTAGGGATTCCCTAAATAAATTGTTACATCTGTTTAACCTTTAAGTAGACAAAGTTGGTCGAAGACTGATATTTTAGTTAAAGTTATTTTGATTATCTTAAACTATTCTAAAATCAGTTTTAAGAAAAGGAAATTTTAAATAGCCTAACTTGAGATCAATCATTAAGAATGTTTTGAAGGTTTTTTGAGATTTGGTTAAGTTCGTTTTTCTATGTATGATTAATTCTTAAATAAAACTGGAATATGTTTTTCAAAAATCAATAATGACTCCATTTACCCAATAAAGGCACTTGTTCTATTGTTCTTTTGTGCCTCACAGAGAGCCACAATCCCCATATGGAGCCTATGTTAGAACATGCATAATTTTGAGCTTTTGAGCCTTATATATTTTACCTCTTCGAAATAAACTTTTACCCAAAAAAGAAAAAAACCTAGAAAGCGACCTTTTAAAATTAAAATAAATCCATTGGTTGTTATTTATCAATTAGGCACTTACATTGTATATCACCAATGAGTAACTCTAATTTGATCGAACGATCTTAATGATCCCCGAAGTTTTGGAGTCACCTGAGTTTTAAAAGAAAGCCTTTAATGGTCTCTTCGCACTTCAGGTATTCCAGCAAATTTAAACAACGAAAACCTCAAAACTCCGAAATCTTGAAGATAGCCACTCGTGACTTTTCCCAAAGAACTCATGAACACGAGTCATATGGCACGTGTCCTTTTTTAAAAAATATTTTCTTTGGTTGACACGTGGCACTTATTTTTGATATTTACGTCGGATGATTCACATGTTTTCAAGTGACACATGGCACCTCTCTTTTCTTGACACATCATTAGAATGATGTCATCCCTGCCATGTCACTCCGAGAGACTTATCTTCGAGAGTTGTTTATTTTACAATCCCTGGATTATCAAAGCATCGAAGTAAAGCGATTACAAAAATAAATAAGGGTTTTCAAGGAATTAATAAAACGGTTATCAGCTTTAATTAGTCATGATTAAGTGTTAATTAATCACTTCGTAGTTTTAGATTTCGAAAAATTTCTCTTTCACTATATTTCAAAATTTCGAATTCCGAACTTCCAAAATACTTAAATCTAATACAACATTTAAAACATGATTAATTAAGACATAAAATTGATTACTCGGATATTAATTCCTCTGTGAATTTGTACTTCAAGAGATTTCCAACCTGTCACATACAAAACTTCCGAACAAGAATCGTCGAAGTATTAATGAAATTTATGATTGATTAAGGTTAATGATTTCAAATAAAGATTGTGAATCACCAGGTAATGAATTCTATTAAGTTTAATAAATTCTTCGTCAGTAGAGGTATATGAAGATCGATAGGCTTTTTTTAATAAAGCACTTCAAATTTCAAAATCGTTTTTACCATTTGCAATTAGAATTTTTCTATTCCGTGTAGAGATTACAAACTTCTATGGTCGTAGGTAGGATAATTCTATTTTCTTGAGGATTATGGCACCACGAAAAGATGAAAAAATGATTGAGGCATCGGGTGATGATTCAAATCCAAATGAAGATGTTCTATGAGACAAGACTCCACAAGTTGCAGACACCATTAAAACTTGGAAGAAGGTTTTTGATGTCTTAGATCATGAGATCATTAACTGTCTAGATGACTCTTCCAAAGAAGACGACAAGTCCTTTACAACTAATCTCAGATACGTAGTGCAGTCGGAGCTGCATAAGATCATTTCACGACCAAGAATCATACCCTACAACGATATGATAAATTAGGCTTTGGAAAATGTTGACATCTAAACTAGGAGCATCATCAACCACCTGCAGGTCGTCGTCGACTCTTTCCGACCAGAGCATCTACAAGTGATGTACAAAATTTCCCCTACCCCTAAATACACTTACAATGCTACATTTATTCTTTAGTTTGAGAGAAAGGAATGCACCCAATATGGTAGAAATGGTCATGATATAGTCAAGTCCCAGTGGGAAGATCTGGAAAAACTTAGAGACGATGGTCATGGTATGTATGCCACGATATCTTTAGATTCTCATATGTTGTATGTAGCCATGATGCTTTGTCACTTGTTTGGGAAGAAGAACCCTACACATTTCTCAATTGAGTGGGTAGCCATCATTAACGAGGTAGTTGAGGGTTATACCTTCAATTGGCCCAAAAGGCTATCTGATAATTTGGCCAAGGAAATCGTTGAGAATAAATCAACAAAATCAAAAGGGTAGCCTACCCCTTTTTACATGTCGACATATGTTATGGATGCCATTTTTCCCTGATGAACTAGAGATGGACCCCAACTAGTTCTGAGACAATTCATTTCTATCACTCCAAATTATGGGAGGAGAGCGCCAAATATTTATTTTACTAAATCTGTCACAACATTGTAGTGCCTATTCATATAGCTATTTACGATCACCCACCACCCCGAATTTCAGAAAGGATTATGAGGAACTTGGGAAAACTTGAAGACATGTTCATTGAGGAGAATTTCTCCTATATAAGAGTATTTGGTTGTTTCATTCCTCCTCATGCCCTCCCACATTTTTTAACCAACAGGTTGGTGTGCATATAAGTGGCATACCAGACGGTAGAAGGAGGTATCAGCAAGGCATTGAAAGCAGCTCAGAAAAAAAAGTTTGGCCAACTTTCCCCATTCAAGTTGACATGTTCACACTATTAGATTTTGGTCATTCTAAATTTGAGGCCGCGGCCCTGGAATATGTCAAATTAGTTGGCGTCGAGTTCAAGAAGCATGATCCATATAGTATAGTGGAAAATCATCTAGCTCAGTTTAACATGAAGAGATACATCCATGAGAATTATCCTTATGAAGAAATGTTCACGGGAGTTAGATATTATGAGGAAGTCCAAAGAAGATTCTAGACTCTGCCCCCTAACCAACAAGTTGGCTTCCTTAGCTTTTAGAAACACAGACGAAACAGTTTAACAAATATATTTCAAGGAGAATCAATACCCATGCCTTCGTCATAGGAAGCTAGGCCTATAGGATTTGAGCCAAGTTGCTCTGCTAAGCACAAAGTTGAGGAAGTCCCAAAAATACCAGAAGTGTTATTTCATGAAATAAGAGTGTCATTGTCAGGATTGAATGATCCACAGGTGTTAGCTCGATTTGAAGCTTTCATGAATCCGGGACAATTTGTCCCTCCTTCAACACCAACTACTCCTACTAGCACCCTGAATACAATAGGACAAGAACCTTCGACATAAATTATGTCTACTATTACATCATTAACCCCTTTACAGAATAGCTTCGAAAATCCTAGTTTCGAACTCAATTTTGTAGGTGATCTTACTCCTATCTTTCATGAAGATATCCCTCCCTCAGATTTCTTTTTCAACAAGAAACGATAATCTATCTTAAAGAGAGAATCTCACCAAAAGGATGGAGTTATCACTAAAAGGAAAATATTGGTGTATGATGGGAAATACCATGATGGTCCAGAGTTTGCGAAAGAAGTTGTAGGTTCATTCGGGTATTTTTCCACTGCCAATCAATGGTCAATGGAAAATTTAACCGAACCACTGTGAAAAAAATGCCTCTTGGTAGAAAAATTGAAAAATGATATATACAGTACAGAACAAACTGTTAGAAGTAGGATGAACTAGGACATTGAACAAATCAGGGCTAGTCATCAATATCAAATTAAGTAGTTACAGGATAACCTTGAGCTACTCTACTAGAGTTCACAGACAAGCAAAGGATTGATCACTCAACATGAAAATTTGATTGAGTAGTTGCAGGCTAGATTGACCCTAACAAAGAACACAATGATAGAAATTTCATCCTTCAAAACACAAGCATCAAAAGTCAATGAGAGGTTGTAAGTTTCCCAACAAGAACTCTATCAAAAACCAGATGCTATCCAGAAATGCTATCAGGTAGTAGTCCTTTCTCTAAAAGATATTTATGTCAAGGAAAAGGAGGCATGCTCAACCTGGTCTAAGTTTGAAGAAGTTATCATATGGAAGTAGAGAGCTAATACCCTTGGTCTTCCCCTTCTCTCTCATTATGAACAAGTAAGAGGCGAAATGGCCCTAAAATTCTGGGAAATAAATCTGGAAGAAGGCAAGAAACTTACCAGAGATGTAAAAGAGGCTTGCCTAGAGGCATTATCATCAATAAATAAAAATTTGATTGAGTTCAAAGGGAATATTATCTCATAGGCCTTGGGGTAGATCAAAATAGAAATGAACCAAAAAAGCTCCAGAAAGAACAAGGAACACACTCAGGTGGCCATCCAAGAGATGATCCAAATTGATTTACTTAAAATCAATGAATAGTTGGTTAATACAAGTTCACAATATCAGGTCACAGTCCAAGAAGTGAACAAGATCCAGGAGAAGCTACCCCAAATACAGAAGCACATTTTTTTCTTTGAATTAAATGAGAGCATTGAGCCTTCAATATTTGTGGTAGCCTTTAGACTACCCCGAATATACCCCACATTCATACAAGAAATACAAAGTGAAAATATCTGGTAATTATACCTTTAACTCCACGTTTGGTATCGATCCTTTTGCATTTGATCGCTCCTCTGAGTGCAAGCCTCCTCCCAAGGCTGACCTACATTCACAAACAGACAAACAGGGAACTACAAAACATGCATCTCATATATGAATTATGGGTTAGATGTCAGTATAAAACATAAATCAAACATAAAGATTGAACACGTCATATTTCGGGACAAAAAAAGTATTCCTTTTATTGATATCACAAAGTTTACTTACAATGAGATCAATGACTGCTCCTTGAACCTGGTCTGGGATCTTCTTCACCAAGATCCAACTGCACCTCCACGTATCTTTCTCCTCTCACACTTATTATAAGGAAATGGAATAGGCTTATGATTGAGGAAAAAGGACAAAAAGGGAAATTCTGATGGAAATCTGACAATGTGGCTGCAAATTGTTGGGGCAAGGAGGGGATGTGAAACGAGCAGAGTTTCACTGTTATTATGATTGGATTTGGAATGAGACCCCAACACCTCATTTTATATGACAAAAGGATGGTTATTCTGTTGGGTGACAGGCTATAGGCGGTGGAACAATTGGGAAACTGCCCAATAGCTCGTAATCTCAATGAATTCCTTGCAAATGTTTATTTTTTGCAACATTTGTGGGTATACGTGGGTTGTAATGGTGCAACTAGCATATGTACGTGAGATGTAGTGCTTCAAAAAGCATGTGTATGTAGGAAGTAGTGGTGTAAGTCGCATACATCTTCAAAAATGGTGTTTTTAAGAAGAGTTGCTCAGTGATGGCTTGGAAAAAATAGCAAGTAAGAAGGCCTGATTCCAGGTGTGCATGTATGGTGGAATTTAGGGTTATAACAGATTCCCCATAATGTGTGAGGTCAGAAAAGAATGTGATGGTTGATATGCATTAAAAATCTTCACCAACGTACGAAGCGAGTGAGCCCGTGACCATAATTCGGGAGGTGCCATCTGAAAAAATAACAATTGTCTCACCGAGGTGGGCATACCCATGCTCAAGACAAAATAAATCATGGTTGGCAATCAAATACACTGCAAATCCATGTCATATAACTATATAATGTGTATCCACGAGAAATACACAATGAATATACATCTCAAAATCAAAGATATACATGTATAGTATCCATCTTCAAGAAGCCAATGATGTCTAATGGTTGGTGTTAGGCCCTAATATTGGCTCATTACCCCTTTAATTGGGGCATATTATATTAGTAATGTTATTTTATTTATGTCAGATTTCGGCCATTAGTTGTAATTATACCTCCTAGTCTCCTATATATACCAAGGAGACATTTTCATTTTGAATCATCTTGTACTTGAACACTTAAGTGGGGTAAAAGGAGGTTTCCCCCTCGAAGAGGCTTATTATATGAAATTATCTCTTTTTCAAGGCGTTGAGCACTTTTTCTAAGGATTTTCTATGCTATATTGATATTTGATTCTTAACATATGGTATCAGAGCTCAAGGTCTTGGGGTTTCGTTGCTACATATGAGACACCTTAGAATTTTTTCTATAATTTTTTTTTTACAACGTTTCAGAAGGAATGGCTCAACAAGATCACTATTAAAAATAATTTTCCCATTCCTGTCATTGATGAATTGTTAGATGAACTACATGGAGAAATCTATTTCACAAAATTGAATCTATGTTCAAGTTATCATCAGATCATAATGAAGGAAGAAGATATCCCAAAAACATCATTCTGAACTCATGAAGGCCATTATGAATTTTCGATCATGCCTTTTGGCCTTACAAATGCACCTTCCACATTCCAAGGGTTGATGAATTCCATTTTCAATCCCTTCCTTCAATAATTTGTGTTAGTATTTTTTGATGATATACTAATCTATAGCAAGTCTTGAGAGAATCATGTGCAACATGTTGACAAGGTTCTACAACTACTAAAGGAGCAACAACTATATGCCAAACCATCCAAATTTTTCTTTGAAGTAAAGGAGGTAGAGTATTTGGGTCATATTGTATCTCATGAAGGTGTCAAGGTAGACCCTAACAAGATTAAGGCCATGATGGACTAGCTGATTCCCAAAACATTGAAGAATCTTAGAGGATTTTTGGGTTTGACAGGTTACT
>ML830094.1:29396-65973 GCA_009831015.1 Picea engelmannii | reverse complement strand
CTTTATGTCATCACGAGGCTTTTACTCGCCGGACAGAATATGGCATCTAGTTCCACAATGAACTAGTAACCTCTGGTTGGAACACCATGAAACTGGTCCACAATGACCATGCATCTAATCATGAGGATTAGGCGATGTAATGAGCACACACTACCCATCTAGCCCAATGCTAGGAAACACCTCCAACCACATAGGTTGTCCCACTAGCAAAAAAGTCAGGTAACTAACCAGCTCTGGAGGCATGGAGTCTACTGACCTTGTCCGAGGTCATGTTGACTGGTGCCACAGTCAGTAACTTTGCGTACCATACTTTTTCACTAGAGTAGAAATATGCGTACCGTGATTTTTCACTGTAGTAACAATAACTCGGCGTACCATACTTTTTCATTGGAGTAGCCATCTGCATACCAGGATTTATCACTGGAGTAACAGTGACTCGAAGTACCATACTTTTTCATTGGAGTAGCCATCTTTGTACCATAAGTTTTCACTAGAGTAGCAATAACGTGCTCATGAATGACCACCCGTAGCTTCTTCCACATGCTGAAGCTACTGCCCTGAAATCACATCTGTAATTCATCACTTCCTCTTACTAGGGACATCCTTCTGAACCACACCAGGCTTGTCTATGAAGTACATAAAATTCACTCTCGATTGAGATTTGTTCAACACGTCAACTATCTGCTCATCTGTAGCGACATACTGGAGCTTCATTACTCCCCTTTGTACCATATCTCTGATATAATGGTACCTGATCTCGATGTTCTTGGACTTGTCATGGAACATTGAGTTCTCTGTCAACTTCACACAATTATGGTTGTCACACCAGATACAAGTCACCTCTAACTCGAGATCAAAAAATCCTGCAAGCAGATTTCGAAGCCACACTGCGTCGCTACTAGATGAATAAGCTGCTATATACTCTTCTTCGGCTGTAATGAGTGCCACACTAGTCTTCTTCCTACTGAACCATGAGATCATAGTTGATCCCATACTGAGGCAACATCCATATGTACTCTTCTGGTCTGCAACACTACCGACCCAATATGAATTAGCAAAGCCTTGTGGGCTTATCTCATGATTTGAAGCATATCTGAGCCCATAATCAATTTTACCCTTCAGGTACCTCATCACATGTTTTTTTGCAACCAAGTGAACACTTATCGGCTCAACCATATATTGAGTCAATTGTTCACTACAAAACATATATCTAGCCTCGTATTCATTAAGTACATCAATGAACCAATCATCTGTCTATACATGGTGGCATCCACTGTCTCTAAAGATGTATTGCTCAAAAACTTCAGGTTTTTCACCATTGGTGTAGGTATGGCCTTGCAATCCATCATTCCGAATCTCTTTAGAATATCAATAACATATTTTCCTTGGTTAAGGAAAATATCACTCGGTCTCTGCCATACCTCTAGACTTAATAACTAATGGATCATGCCTAGGTCTTTCATCTCGAACTCTGCAACAAGATTCCTCTTACTCTTAGTGACGAGATTTTCATCTCTTGTTAGAAATAGGTCATCCACATACAACAGTAGTATCACTGGTCCACCATCCACAACCTTGAAGTACAGGTTGGAATCTACTTTACTCTTGGTAAAGCCTAAGTTCATCAGGTACAGGTTGGAATCTACTTTACTCTTGGTAAAGCCTAAGCTCATCAGGAAGCTGTCAATTCTATCATACCATGCTCTAGGTGCTTGATTTAACCCATACAAGGATTTCTTCAATCTGCACACATGTGTTTGACTGTCATGTGTCTCAAAACCTTGTCGCTGCTCCACATACACTTCATCTTCTATTACACCATGTATACAAGTTTTCTTCACATCCATCTCGTGTACCTTCCACTTGTTTACTGCAGCTACCACAAGTATAGCTCTAATCGAAGTGTATCTAGCCACAGGGGAAAATGTCTCCTCATAATCTATTCCTTCTTTCTGGGAGAAACAATGTGCCACAAATATTTCCTTGTATTTCTCGATACTTCCATCTGTTGAATGCTTTATCTTGTAAATCCAATTGGAACTTACAATTGTATTCTCTTTTGGTCTTGGAACCACATCCCAAACATCATTCTTTACAATGGATTGGTACTCTTCAACCATGGCATCCTTCCATTCTTTCTTCTTTGCAACCTCTTCATATCTGGTAGGCTCAACATCAATGATGTCACTTAATAATGCCACATAGATAGAGTAAGGTCGTGGCCTCTTGCTTTCTCTGAATGATACATATGGATCACCATACTTCTCTGCATCTTGAATGATTTCCCAAGCCCAAGCTGGTATTCTCTTCTTGGTATTCATCTATCAAGATGAATTTGCAGGTATCTTTGGTTCTTCCATACCATTATATTCTAATACAACATCATCACCTGCATATGTATCTGTGAATTTGGGAGCTTCAGGATCCTCATCATGAATCTCATCTGAATGATGTTGTCTTGATTTATTGAAATCTGCATCCTCATCGAAGGTGACATCTCTTCTAGTATCAACTTGAAGGTGACCACGGATGTAAACTCGGTATGTCTTCGATGTCTCACTGTATCCAACAAATATACCCTTCTTTCCTGAAGGGTCCAACTTCGATCTCTTGTCCTTGGGGACATGCACATATATTGGGAATCTAAATATCCTTAGGTGGATGACCTCTGGCTTTTCACCTGAAAACATCTCTTCTGGTGTCTTGTTCCCAAGTACTCTGTGGGGATTTCTGTTCTGCACATGTACAACGTTCCTGGCTACTTCTTACCATGATTGTTTCTTTCTTCCACACCATTCTGTTGAGGATTGTAGGGAGTAGAAAGATCCCTCTTAATCCAAACTTGCTTTCAAAATGTATTGAATTCATCTAAAGTGAATTATCCTCCATTATCTAATCTCAAAATCTTTATCTTCTTTCCAGACAAGTTTTCAACAAGTTCCTTGAACTCTTTGAACTTGTTGACCAATTCATTTTTATCCTTTAAAAAGTAAATCCAAATTTTACGTGAGAAATCATCAATAAATGAAACATAGTATACATACCTTCTAAGTGAAGCGACTGACATTGGTCCACACACGTCTGAATGTGTAATGTCCAAGACTCCCTTAACTTTTCTATCACTGCTTGGAAATGGTTTATTCACGTTCTGGAAAACTTGTCACCATCTTTCTCACGATTGGTAGGGATTTATAATGTATATGAGAAAACCTCCTATGCCATAGTTCACTTGGAGTAATTGTTTTGTGTACTAATACTGAAATAGAATGTCCTTTTAACTTGTATAAGCCTTCTTATTGTACCCCAATCACTATGGTATCATCAACAGATTTTCCTCTAGGCCACATGAAGACTTCACCATCAATGAAAGAAACTATGAATTCTTTCTCATCTAAAGTTGAGATAGAAAGGAGATTCTTATTCAAACCAAGTACATACAACACATGCCTCATCTTCATAGGTTTTCTGGAATCTAACTTGTAGGATGCTTCTCCTACTCTTTTAATAGGATATTGATAGTCATCACCTAGCTTCACCTTGTGAGGTGAATCTTTCTGAACTATATATGAGAGAGATTCCTTATAACCAGTCATGTGCTTAGAAGCACCACTATCGATAAGCCATTTGTCACTTCCATGAGTGACTGTACCTGTAAGAGATGAGATCAAAACATATTCTTCACTTGAGTCTTCTTCTTTGGTTTTATCATGATCATGTTCATCATCTTCTGTGGCATGAGCATGATGTATTTTATACTTTCATTTTCTGACTTGATCTTTGGAGTTGGGACAATTTGTGGCAATGTGTCCCATATTCTGAAAAATCAAGCATCTGTAATTTGAGAAATCCTTCTTGAACTTGTGAGACTTTTGTAATCCATGAGGTTTCTTATGTGAATGAAATTCCTTCTTGCTCTTTCCTTTTCTGGTATGTGCTGCTAGGGCTTGATTTTTTTCATTGCCTAGTTCCTCTTCTCTTGTTTCCAATCTGGCTTCTTCCTCAATACAATCCTCCCATAGTCTGCTAAACCTTGTTAGCCTTCTTCTTGAATAGATACCTTGAATGAATGGTTTCCAAGATCTGGGGAGACCATTCAATATAGTCATCACCAACTCAGCTTCTTCGATTGTGTCTCCAATGGCTTCAAGTTGTTCTTTGGTTTGAGACACTGTTGTGAAGTTTGATTRGACAGTTTATGAAATTTTCATCTTCAGATTCTTGAGTTGTGTTCTCAAGGTCATCTTCTGGTTGATATTCTTTCCTTCATACAATTGGGATAAGGYATCAAACATTTTCTTGGGATTTTTCAATGATGAGACATGGGGGATCAAATGATCCTTGATAGAATAAAAAATTATTCTCTTCTCCTTCACTATGTTCTTTTTGTACTTTGCTTTGGTCTCATCTTCATTAGGTTCTGGAACTTMTTCTTTTACAAAATCTTCTAGATCACTCTCTTCTAGAATGAGCATCACTCTGTACTTCCATGCTCTGAAGTTATCGACACCTTCAAGATTCTCATCAAGCTTGGTATTGGGTGTCATCCTGTGCTTGAACAATACAATAAGAAAAATAAAAAAAATTCAAAGAAGGGTTTTGTACTTACCAGAGAGTGTTATGCCAAGGTGACCAGTTCTAGCTTCAATTCTGCAACTACCAAGACATCTTGAACTAGGGTTTATGAGGAAACTCTAATTTTCCAAAATATGAATTTTAGAATTGTTCTCCGAGGGAAATATGTGCCCTCCTAAGGCGAGGTCCTTGGTGGTCTTACTTTGACCAACGCCCTTCAAAATGTTGGTGAAAACACCTTCTAGGGTTTTGTGTAGTTGCAGACAGTTGCAACAGTTGCAACACCATTTGCAGTTTACAAAACTTCGTCAAAATGAGAATATAATCCTAGGGAGAGGTGCACTAGGGTTAGGAGAGTCTTTCTATGCTCTTAGATTCCCCAACAAGCTCTTCTAAACTATGCAAATGGCTTCTTTTAGGCCCGCTCTGATACCATGTTAAAATTCTTCTTAAGTAGTTAAGTGTGTACAATATTCTTTAACTTTAATCTATTAAAATAATAACTGCATGTATAAGGATCACTGAAAGAAAGAAATCCACAGTATTTTATCGCACAAGTTTTAGGTTGGGAAAATCCCCACCCAAATACCTAATGGCGACAAGTTAGAGAACACCTACCCACTATCTCCTTAGGTAGGTATTCTCGTCGCTTTAGAGATGATAGAATCACCTCAAGGGGGGAATATCGGTGACCCTGGTGGGAATGAGATGAAGAGTGAAAATATGAAGGAAATTCCCCCTATAGGTCAAGATACAAGATGTAGAAAGGCTTGGGAAAGAGTCTGGATGGTAGCCAATGGTTTCCAAGAGATAAGAACACCTTCAAAAAAATGTTGTACCTGCCCGAGACACAAGAAAAAGCCGAGAATATATGTATAATGTTAGGTGGACAAGAAAGTTAGGCTTGTTGTCCATAATTTCAGTAGTAAACAACAATTTATAGCAACAAGAAAGTAAGTATAAAAGATGCTAAACATTTGCTAAAATTCCAACAAATGATGCAAGAGATAAGTTAGACAAACACTAGTAATCCTCAAGTATGAAAGCATAAGACTTTAGCAATGAAACAAGGCTGTAATAAAAGGTATTTGCAGAGATATTTTGCAGCCTTATGGATGTAGCAAACAAGTTGCTACAACAGTAAAATAAACCGTCAAAACTTGCCAACAATCCACCCAAAAAGTCCGCTAGACTTAGGATATTACTATGGAAAACTTTTAGCAACTTTCCACAGTTGAAATGCAAGTTATAAATGAAAGAGTGTTAGGGTTTCTGTAGCCCTAATGGTTGTAGATGCAATTTTATTACAAAAGAAAGAAATACCCCTTCATAGGGGTCACCCTAGTGGTTAAGAGGTGCACTAGGAACAAGGAACAAAACTCAAATTGTAGAAAATTGAAATGGCCAAAAATCACGTTTCCCAATGCGCTATTTTATCTCTCCAATGAAAAAAAGTAATTCATTAGTTCCTTGAATATTGGGTTATGGAATCAAATAGTGAGTTAACTATACTAATTCCTTGGGGGTGTAAACCCTCTTACTCCCCAAGGCAAGTAAAGCTAACTAGGAAAGTGCTAGAAGGGTGTAAGCCCTTTTACTTCTCCTAGCACTTCCTTAAGTAACAAATTATTTCCACTACAAATATTAATGAACTTAGTGGGGTTGTATGCACTTATACTCTCCAATAGGTTCAACTAGTTAACCTTGCAACTAAGAAAAAGAGACAATAAAAAGATGAAACCCTTCAACTAGAGAAAGAATCAACAAGATAAATTTCTACTTTACCAAGAGTTACCCACCAATATGCAAGAGAAATGTTCCATAGGAGGTAGAACCACTTCCTTCCACCAATAGCAAAGTAAACCATGAAAAATGAAAAAGAGAGAGAAAAATCCCCAAGGGTAGCGAAAATTTCAACCAATTGATTCTCACAATGGGAGAGTTATGTTGTGAACTGAGATTCACATGATCTCTATTTATACAAAATGTTTAAAACATAGCTTTTCCACTTTATTAGGGTAAAACATAATATAAGGGGTCAAAAACCCTTATTTTACCCCTTTACAAAAATAATGATATTTAATTTACACTTTTTCACATTAGAAACCCTAAAACAAGATGACGTCACCCCTTTAGGGAGACGTTTTGACACTTTCCAAGTTGTTGGAGGAGAAAGTGGAGGTCGTTGGGGATCCTAGATCCTCCTCTTCATGCGCCAAGTTCATTCCATGCCTACTCTGGTCAAATCGTGCCAAGTGTCAATGAACAATAACTCCATCACCACCAACCCTAGCCCTAGGTGACGTCAAGCCCCAAAGAGTGACGTTTTGCCCTTCCTAGGAAATTCGTTTGGCATGTGAGGGATAGGATAGTTCCTCCAAGGCGTCTTATAATCCTCCAAAGGCAATTCATCGTGATCCAACATGTGGGACAATGGAATCCAACCTGTGGGATTCAATCCCCATGGAAGCCCAATATAGGCTTGTTCCTCCCAAACTGTCCACCAAACAAGGTCCTGCAAAACAAATGGGTACGCCCTCCAAAGATCTCAAGTCAAAATTTCATGGCAGGTGAAAACCACATATAATAAACAAGGAATCTAAAAATGTGCATCAAAACTACCTCATCAAATTAAACAAATTCTCAAATACCCTATACAATTGACCAAGTTTAGGTATGGGAGGGGAGTCATAAAAGTCCTATTGGGTAGACCAAAACCCTCAAGTAGGGGATGCTCCCAAGGGTGCCTCTTTAAGGTCATGTAGTGGATGATGAGGTGGATAGGGGTTCAAACTTCATAGGTCAATGGTTTTCATGACATACAAAGGCTTGTATTATCTCATCTATGGGTGCCTTTTTAGAGGGTGTGTTGCACCTTCATTTTCAATGCATCCTTTTTCCAATCCCATTAATTTCCGTTAATTAATTAATAGTCCAAAACCTTGGGTACTCCCTAGAGTGAAATCAATTAGCTTGGGGGGAAGCACCATGAGGTCCACTTGAAGCTATAGGTACACATAGTGCCATATGCAAGGAAAGAAAGGGACACCGCATGAGTGTACACACCTCAACAAATGGGGACATGTAGATAATGTTATTTTTCTTTTGTAGGTATTTGATTTTTTAGGACAATATTTTCATTTCTCTCAAGACCTCTTTGGGCGAGCATCTGTAAGGTTTATATTTTAGGATTTTATCTTTTACCATCTAGCATCCCTCTGGGCTTTCAACCCCTTCTTCCCATGAAATTAGGTACATGCCCTTATTGGGTCACTAGTAGAGGGAAATGTAATGAGTGAAAAGTGATAAGTATGGTCGAGAATGGTACGATGACCCCTCAAGGGGCCCTCGATTGCATGCCTTCCCCAAAAGTTGGCCACTTACTAGGAAATCTATGACACTCACCAGGGTGAAAATGGGTCAACAACATAATTTACAAGCAGGCATTCTATAATAAAAAACATCTTCAATAAAACATGCTTAAATGCCTCAAATATTAGGGTGATTACCTGCCACAATACATGACTTGTAATGCATAGAGAAAGACCCATGCGCCTTCCAGAATCCATCTAGTGTGGTGGATGCGCTGACGATGGATAATATTGTGGTGATAGAGAGGGCTTCCACATGTGAAAGTGGACAGTGCTATTCATGTGGTCTCTTGGCACTCGATGTATGAAACCTGAGGGCCTTGAGACATCATCTCCTTAGTTATCCCACAAAATGGGGATAACATCTGGCTCCTACTTGGGGACATGTGCTCACCGTAGAGTGCATGAGAACCACACCATATTTTGGTAGACCTATGCATACACACAATAAGACAAAAAACTAATCAATAGTAGGATGGATTCTCTTATCCTTTGTCCATATAAATCAAAAATCCAAAAATGAAATTGATCTAAAAAAATATTTTTTTTAACATTTTTTCAAAAATTTCTAAACTAAGCATGAAATCAATATGCAAGTAGAGAAAAATGAAATATGAAATGAATCTAAACTAATATGAGCAATCAATATGCAAATGCGAGGAAAACAAAATGACCTACCTACTTACATGGGGCCTTGGGGCCCTAAAGATCAAGTGATATGTGACATCAAGTGAAGTCATACAACCAGTACAACCAGTTGATCATCTCATCAAAGTATCTCTCCCTATGATTAATTATGTAAAACAACAAAGATAAGTCAAGAACGTAATTATCATGAGCATAAATAGATACATAATCAACGATGAGATGAAATTCATGGAGATGGGTGGGAGGGAGGAAATCTTGTTGGAAAGAAGAGCCATCAACCGTCTCATCCTTCCTGAAAGTGTAACCACAAGCTTGATCAATCCATCTCTGAACGAGACTATTGTATATAGATGATGATTCATCTTCATTCACACACAAATATCCACTGCTTGTGAAAGAATGAGAGGAGACGAGAGATTAGAAGAAGACTGTGTGGCTTCCTAGAGAATAAGATAAGAGGTAAGGGATAACCTCATGTCTAGAGAAAAACTCCTCCCTCGGGCTTAGGAAACATCGCCTATTTATATGAAAATCCCCACCAAAAGTTTCAATATGAAAGCACTTTCGTTTGGTAGTGTGGAAGTCAGAGAGTCTTGGACTGGCCAAGGCCTGTTGTCTATCAAATTCTAAGAATAATAGATAAAAATCCTCACAGAAGAAATCCACATTATCAAAAGGGTATGTTATCGCACAATCTATACTTGCCTAAAGCCCAAGGCAAGTGAGACAAGATTGGCGTAACAAGGGGGTCACCTATCACTGCCACCTTAATAGGAAACCCCTTTATATTTAGGAGTATGTTAAAATTGTTGAATTTTCACTATGCTAGGCTCAAGAACGAGGTTTATTTAAATTTTAGCATTTACTTGAACCATAGACAAATGCAACTACACTATTAACAATTGTTGCAATAACCAAGATCATAAGAAGAAATACCATGCACAAGAACACAAGAAATATCCTGGGAAACCCTTCTCAACAAGGGAAGAAAACCCAACAATCCTTTGCTATATTCTCAAGAGAAAGACCTCCCATACCATAGACATATCACACAAAAGGGTGCTCTCAAAAAACAAGAAGGCTAGCGCCCAAGAGAGGTGCGCATTTCAGCCCTAGAATATGTAATTGCTGAAATTTCCAAAATYAGATGTGTGTTGTGTTTCCTCAATGGGGAAATCACCTTTATTTATACTAGATTGGACACATCAAAAGTGGTGTCTATTGGCACAACAGGGCCGACCTCAATAACTCATAATATAATTAATAATTACCATATTAATTATCTTTTACATTAATTATCTTTCACTTTATGGCGGGGCCCACCTGTACCCTTTACATCACAATTAGGGTTACAGGTAAATCTAACTATTAGACAATATAGCAAGGGATCTCACACACCCACTACTACTCAACCACTAGGTCACGTCCACCTGTGCTATGTCATAGGGACGTACAACTCAACGGATCTCTATCTCACTGAGTCTTTGAGGAGAATCATCTGGATAAGCACTCACTAGTGCTCAACCACTAGGGTCACATCCACCTGTTCTCAGCCACAGGGATTTCCTACTCAACAAATCTCTATCTCACTGAGTCTCACAGGAGAATCATTTGGAGTACCACATCATCTCAACTCTCTACACAGAGGAGAACAATACACCCATAACATGGGCACCTTCACCCCTCACAGGGCTACACATTGTTTCATCTCAAATGACACACCCATATCATGGGCATCCTCCCTACACAGGGGCACACAACGTTCCATCTCATTCTCAGAGAGGAACGACACACCCATCTCATGGGTACACCCAACTCATGGGCTCTCTCACAGGTTGAATCACTTAGTCTGTGTCGTGGAGGATGTCTCACGAAGCTGTAATAATCAACACTCCCTCTCATCTAGGGATACATTCTCCACCAGGCCAAGTCTCTCATGAAAGTACTCGAAATTCTTCTTGGCAAGCGGTTTGGTAAATATATCTGCAATCTAATCATGTGTAGGAAGGTACTACACGTGTACTACTTTCTTCTGTACCATGTCTCTGATATAATGATATTTTATCTCAATGTGTTTTGATCTATCGTGAAACACAGGGTTCTCAGAGAGCTTCACACAACTCTAGTTATAACAATGAATAATGGTAGGATCCATCTCATTATTAAATAAATATCTTAGGATCTTGCGAAGCCACACTGCTTCATAGACTTCCACACTCAATGCTATATACCATTCTTTTACGGTACTCAAGGCCACATAGATCTGCTTCCTTCTGCACTAGGAAACCATGGTAGACCCTAAGGTAAAACAACAACCGGATGTGATCTTCTGGTCCACTTCGCTCCCTGCCCAATCTGCATCAACATATGCCTGCAAACTCAAGTCTACACTAGAGGCATATCTCATGCCATATCCAACTGTGCCTTGTAGATATCTCAATACATGATTCACTGATATCCAGTGAGTTTGTATCGACTGACTCATGAACTGACTAAGTATATTCACTATGTAGCATATATCAGGTATGGTGTTAACCAAATACATCCGTGATCCAATCAACTGTCACTACAAATGTGGATCAATCTCACCTGAATTAGTAGAAGCATCATTCATTTTCTTCAAATCCATCACCATCGGTGTAGGCATGGATTTTCACTCTATCATACCGAACTTTAATATATCCACTGTAGATTTTCCTTGACTAAGGAAAATCTCATCAGTCCTCTACCATACTTCTAGTCCCAATAAGTAGTGCATCATACCTAGATCCTTCATCTCGAATTTAGAAGTCAATGCTTGTTTGCATTCAATAATAATTCTTTTTGAACCGGTGAGGAATAAGTCATCCACATATAGGACCAAGATCAAGCACTCGTTACCAAGAATATGATAATATAGGTTTGGATCAACAACACTCTTGTTGAAGCCCAAACTCATCAATAATCCATCCATTTTCTCATACCAAGCACGAGGTGCTTGCTTTAGTCCATACAAGGCTTTCTTCAACCTGCACACATGATATTTCTCGTCGTGTATCATGAATCCTTCTAGCTACTCGATATAAACTTCGTCCTCAATTTCACCATTGAGAAAGGTTGTCTTTACATCCATCTAATGTAGTTTCCAACCCATGGATGCAACTAGTGCAATGATAGTATGGATGTAAGTGTATCGGGCTACTGGAGAAAATGTCTCATCATAGTCAACTCCCCCTACTTGTGAGAATCCTTTGGCTACAAATCTTTCTTTGCGTTTCTCGATACTTCCATCAGCTGCATGCTTGATATTATAGATCCACTTGGAAGTCACTACAGAATTCCCTTCTGGTCTCATAACAAAATCCCATACATCATTATTCAATATGGACTGATATTCTTCTATCATGGAATCTTGCCATACCTTCTCACCTATCGATTCTCCATGACAGGAAGGCTCATAATCAATGATGTGGCTCATGGATGAAAATTAGCTCGAAAATATTTTTGGTCTCTTGCTCTCTCGAGATGTGCCTTGAGGGGCTGCATGTCCCTCTGCCTCCCACAGAGTTTGTCGAGCCCAAGCATGCCTTTTATGCCCTATTGCAATATCTCTGGGGATATCAACTGGATCAGCTGGAACAACTGGAATAATGTCTGTCTCCCTCTGAACTATTGAAGGGGGAGAAGGTATTATCTCACTGTCAATCTCCATCTGATACTCTCTGGATCTTTGAATGACTATCTCTTTTTCAAAGATAACATCTATGCTTATCTCAATCTATCTCTGATCAAGGATGTATATCCAATATTCATTCAAATATTGACTGTATCCCACAAATGTACCCTTTCTCCCTGAAGGGTCTAGCTTGGATCTCTTCTCTTTGGGTACATGAAAATATATTGGGCATCCAAATATCCTGAAGTGTCCAATCTTAGGCTTCACTTCGGTGAAGGCTTCTTCGGGAGTTATGTTATTCAAAATCTGGTGAGGACTCATGTTCTGAACATATACTGTTGTCATGCAAGCTTTCGACCATAGAGTCATAGGTAGACTATGATCATGTATCATCGCTTTGGTTGCCTCGATGATGTTTATGTTCTTTCTCTCTGCAACCCCATTTTGCTGAGGGTTGTAAGGAACTATGTACTCCCTCTTGATTCCTGCTTCAATACATAAATTGTTGAAATCCTTGGAGGTGTATTCTCCTCCATTATATGATCTTAGTGTCGTGATCTTTCTTCCGGTGAGGTTCTCAACCTGAGCTTTGAATTCTTGAAATTTTGCAAGGACTCCATCCTTGTTCTTCAGGAAGAAAATCCAAGTTTTCTGAGAGTGATCATCTATGAAGAGTACATAGTACACATATCCATTCAGAGAGGTAACAGTCATTGGCCCACACACATTTGAATGTATCAAGTCCAAGATTTACTTGGATCTATTGTCATTGCTCAAGAAGGACCCTTTGAAATTCTTTCCAAGGGCACAACCTATGCAAACACCTTTATGTTGAACCTGTATCTCTGTAAGGCCCATTACCATTTTCCCTAGAGATGGAAGAGCTCTATAATGAATGTGAGAAAGTCTCCTATGCCATAGCTCACCCAAGATGATAGTATCATGTAACAAGGCTTGGAGTGGTCTGATGGTCAATCTGTATAAGCTGCTTTCTTGAACACCAATTACTTTGGAATAATTTATATGTGATTTCTTGTGCCATGCAAGAAATTTTCCTTCAGAAAAGGTAACCTTGTAGCCTTTGTCTTCTAAGGCAGAAATGGAGACAAGGTTCCTCTTCATCCAGGGTACATATAGTACTTCAATTAGTTGAAGATGCATGTCAGAATATAGTTGGAAGGTAGAAGTTCCAACTCCTTTCACATTATATTTGACATCGTCTCCAAGGACAACATGTAGATTGGTCTCTTTCTCAACAAGATTAGTTAGGTGATCTCTAAAATCGATCATGTTCCTGGAGGCACCACTATCAATTAACCAACTATCATGATTAGTAGGAACCATACCTGAGAGTGTTGAAATGAATAAGAAGGATTCTTCTTTGATGTCTTCATCTCTTTGAATTCTTGCCTTCCAGGAACTGTATTTGCTTGATCCATCAAGCTTATCTTCCATCATAGTTTTGTTCATCATATTTTAAATTCTTGACAAACCCTTGCAAACTGGGCTATAAACCTAATGGCTAGGCTAGGCTAGTAGCCTTAGGTTTTGTTGGGCTTATGACTTCCAACAATAAGCCTTGAAATTCAAAATAACACTGGTGAGCTGAAGAGATCCTTCAATGAGTTACAAAAACCCTAAATCTAAAATTTCTGCAGAAAATTGCGAAACCCTAGGGCCAAAAATCCAAAATTCCCAGAATTGCAATCTAAAGCTTGCTGGAGGTGCGCTGAAGGAGTTCATACAATCCTGTCCAAATTTCAGCCCCAACGTCCAAGTGTGAAGTTCTGAAACACCCAAAAGAAGAGGGTTGCACGAGTTTTTTCTGGAAACCCTAGGAGGGTCGTACGGTTCTACAAAAGTGAGAGGATAACTGGTAGATGCTTGTGCAATGGGTTCTTCAATACCTAAGCTCTGAAACCATGTTGAATTTTCACTATTCTAGGCTGAAGCGTGAGGTTTATTTCAAATTTAGCATTTACTTGAACCATAGACAAATGCAGCTACACTATTAACAATTACTGCAATAACCAAGATCACAAGAAGAAATACGATGCACAAGAACAAAAGAAATATCCCGGGAAACCCTTCTCAACAAGGGAAGAAAACCCAACAATCCTTTTCTATATTCTCAAAAGAAAGAACTCCCACACCATAGACCTAGCACACAAAAGGGTGGTCTCAAAAACCAAAGGCTAGCACCCAAGAGAGGTGTGCATTTCAGCCCTAGAATATGTACTTGCTGAAATTTACAGAATCACATGTTTGTTATGTTTCCTCAATGAGGAAATCACATTTATTTATACTAGACTGGACACATTAAAAGTGGTGTCTATTGGCACAACATGGACGAGCTCAATAACTCAGAATATAATTAATAATTACCTTATTAATTATCTTTCACTTTATGGTGGGGCCGACCTGTGCCCTTTACATCACAATTAGGGTTACAGGTAAATATAACTCTTAGAAAATATAGCAAGGGATCTCACACACCCACTAGTTCTCATCCACTAGGGGCACACCCACTTGTTCTCAGCCACATGGGAGTCCAACTCAACGTATCTCTATCTCACTGAGTCTCACAAGAGAATCATCTGGACACACACTCACTAGTTCTCAACCACTAGGGTCACGTCCACCTGTGCTCAGCCACAGGGACATCCTACTCAATATATCTCTATCTCACTGAGTCTCACAAGAGAATTATCTGGAGTACCACATCGTCTCAACTCTCTACACATGGGAGAACAATACACCCATCACATGGGCACCTTCACCCTTCACAAGGGTACACATCGTTTCATCTCAAATGACACACCTATATCATGGGCATCCTCCCCACACAAGGGCACACAACATTCCATCTCAGTCTCAAAGAGGAATGACACACCCATCTCATGGGCACACCCAACTCATGGGCTCTCTCACAGACCGACTCACTCAGTCTGTGTCCTGGAGGATGTCTCATGAAGCTGTAATCATCAACAAAAATTACCCCAAGGGAGACGTCCCTAGTGACCTAAAGGGATGATGAAACTAAAGAAAGGATGCAAAAATACCCCCCTCTAACTGGTCACTCAAGTCAAAAGGTCTTTATGTCTTAAGAGATGAAGAAAATGTAATGGATGAAGTATACCTACCTAGAACAAGACAACAAGCGAAAATATGGCAGCTTCAAGTACGAAATGATGTTAGTGCTTCAATAAGATAGTAAACCATTGAAATGTATGCTAGTTGATATAAAATTGCAACAAAATGAAAGTTTACAACAACAATAAGTATTTTATAACAACTGCAAGAAATATGCCTCAAAATTTCTTTAAAAGACAATGAAAAGATAACATTTACTATGCAGAATGATAATCACATGTCACAAGCAAATTTAGAAGTGTTTATCTAGCATTTAATGTAGATTATGCAGAAAATTTGTTGCATCAAGATGGTTGTAGCAGTGATTTATAACAACAACAAGTTAGTTATCTAGGCTAGGTTAGTGTTAGTTTTAGTTAGTGAAATATAGAAGGTTTAAGGTTTGAGTGTTGGTTTGATCTCTCAACAAAAGGAGTGTAAGGACTAGTGCCTGTAAAGGGTTGTAGAGTCAAAAGTTCAACAACATTTATTTGGAGTAAGCAACACAATGATTATGTTTATCCAAGTAAATGATGAATCTTAGAAGAGTAGTGACTTATGTCTTCTTAGGATTCAATCTTAGGGGAGGTGAGCTACTAGAGAGTAGAAACTTCTAGGCCCTAGCAGTTTTCCTCCTTGGATAATTGAAAGAAATATTTAGATGCAACCACAATTAATCAAGACCTCTAAAGTGCTAGGACTTTAGGGCTTTAGAGGCTTGACAATATAAACCAATTAAGAAAATTATAGCAAATACAAAGTGAATACGTAATAACTTAAGTTCTTCACTTGTAGAGTTTATCAAGCATGCAATTTCATAATATTTATCATGAGCAAGAAAATATACCATAACCATTCAAAAGTAATGACAAAAAACATATTTACTTACTTCACCAAGAATAATCATGCATGAAAACACTAAATTACCAAATGGCTTCACCAAAATTGATCCAAGTTGCAAGTAGAAGACTCCATGAGAAGTGCGCATCACAATTTCAGCCAATAAATCCTAAGTAGGATGCCCATTTCAGTCCTCTTCCTCTTGTGTGAGGAATTTTTATGTTAAAATGAGAGTACTTTATCTCTATTTATACAAAACTTTGACCCCTAATTAATTTTAGGTCAAAATTAAAGTTGACCTGGCCAATTTACATTTAAATTCAAATTTGACATAAATAAAATTAATTAGCATCTAAAGACACCTCCAAGGGTGATGTCATTCCCTTCTAGGGTGACGTTGAGGCCCTAAGGTGGAATGTTGAGCGTAAAAGGTAGGGCGCTTGGCCTCCAAAGGCCCCAAATGAATCCCACACGTGCCACCAGGCTCATGAATGCCTCCAAAACGAAAACCCTAGCTCTCGATGACATCCAAGGTCATGATGGTGATGTCCTGGGCCTTCAAGGGACATCGTCCATGTGGAAGAGCAAGATCCCCCTGGTTCTAGGTCTACCAGGGTGCCTCCAAAGGAAACATCCTTCTTTCTTCCTGATGCAAATATTCAATGTCTTCTTGGCCCTGGCTGGGGTTACAACATCCATATGTGGTCTTTAAGCCCTCATGAAGGTTCGAGCTAATCATCCCCTCACGTGTACCTGTCCATCGAGAAAGGTCCTGCGAAAACAACAAGTACGCCCTCGAGGGGTTCATAAGTCATAGGGATCATAGCATGTAAATCACATCCAATAATTAAATTACCCAAACATGTACATCAAACCCCCCTTAACCCAAACAAATGCTCAAAGACATTATGTAATTTGACAAGTAAGGCTTGGATAAGGTCTTAGGGTGTCCTATTGGGATAACCTCCCTTAAGTTTGGGGTGTTTCCTAGATGGGATCCAATCCAAGTCATGTAAGTGTATGCGGTGGCATGGGGTAAGTGTTTGGACATGGGGTGCAATAGTAACAGGGAAATGTAAGTCTTGCCTGTGGGTGCCTTTGTAGAGGGTAAGTTGCACCTTGTCATAAATGCAATTGTTTCCTAGCCCATTCATTACCTTTTATTCTTAGCTTTAGTTATTTTGATCTTTTACTTTTTTTCTTCAAGGGAAAAGTTGAGGGCCATTGTGCTGAATTGATAACCAGAGGTGACAGTGTTATCCACAAAAATTTCACGGAAATGAGAAGGTTGGCTCATGATGAGACCCCCTTTCTCTTGGTTGTGCCACCAAAAGCCACTACCCTGGTTTGGTGACCAGATAGGTGGTAGTGTCATATGACTACATTCCCATGGTCATAATAGGTCAACTCGTGATGAGACCTCCTATCCATCAACTAGTAACTTGAGTGCTTATGTATCTTATGTGTTCCTTTTTCTTACTGATAAGATTTTCACTACTTTCTCAGGAATATGTGGGCGAAGCATATCAAAGGTTTCACCATTGGATTTTAACTCTTTCCAACTACTTTTAGCCTTTGATCCTTTAGCCCCTTCTTCCCACAAGGCAAGGTACAACCCTTCTTAGTGTGGCCAATCCCAATGCCCAAACAAAGGTAGGGGGAGATTGTTGGCATGTTTACAGGAAGAGTGTGCTTGTCATTGATGGCAAGAACAACAACGATGATGACAAAAAGGAAAGAAACAATGATAGCACCAGAAGAAGTCCTCTTCTATGAAGACAAAGCTTAGGAGGAGAAGCAAAGACGAGACCTTTCAATCAGTTTCCCAGGAGAAAGTTCAGAGGCCAAGACCTTTGAATACTTAGAAAATCTTCTAATTCGGAAGAAATCGTAAGCTCAGGAGGAGGAGCAACAATGGCCGTCAGATCGAGGACTGTGAAGAATTTGGACCGTTGGATTAGAGTCCAGACAGGAGGAACGAGCACGCAGAGGAAGAGAATAGATTTTAGGCACTAGATCTGAGCGCATGGACCAACCGTCATTGGATCCAGAGGTAAGTGCATGGGCTTTAATTCTTTTAGAGTGAACAGGAGAAGCAAAAACTTGTGAATTCCGAAATCGCAAGGCAATCCTAGCCGTTGGTGCTAAGAAGGACACGTGGCATAAGATAAGCAGATTCACAGAATCAGGAATAGGAAGAAATGCGTCGAGAAGTCTGCAGACATCACGAAGCACGAAGTCGCGAAGTAATTCTGGACCATTGGATCACAAAGGGTTGTGGACAGTTGATCTGGTTCGGAGTTCGGGAGTTCGGACTTCGAAAAATGGAGGAGATCTAACTCGGGAGATCACAAAACATGAAGCACCTTTTTGATTAGCATGTGGTCATAGTCGATGGTCACGTGGGGGAAACTTGCTCCCGGTGCTAGTTCGCGTAGGTGAAGTTCACAAGGAGCTTCTTCGCGAGGACCTCCTATAACTGTCAGAGAAGACCTCTTGTAACTATCAGAGAAGATCAACTGTAACTGTAACAGAGAGAATAAGCTCAATTGTAATAGAGAAGATGAAGGGTTGCACTGCCAGAGAAGCCAAAGAATCTCAAGATAAAAACCACTGATGATGAACAGACTTAGGATAACCGCCAGAGAAGACGAAGAGTTGCGTGTATTATCTCGCAGAGGGCTTGGCGTGATAAAAATATGCAAAATAGAGAAGAGAGAGTGCCTTTTTGATAGTTATACATGCGGGTAGAAGGAGGTTTTGCAGAGTATCAGAAGAGTACAAAAGAGGCGCGACGCATAGACTCCAGATGGAACACAGAGCATAAAATGCAGAAGAAAAGATGATCAAATAAGTAGAGGTGCGCAGGAGGAGAAAGAGCAAAACATAGACGAAGAAGAGTGCAATAGAGTCGCAGAGCATAGAAGCAGAAATATGCAGAAGTGGAACAGAGCGTAGAAGTTGAAGAAGGTAGAGGAGACATCGAGTTGTAATAGATCAGATCAGAGATAGATCAAGTAAGTAAGTTTTGTAAGATTCAATAAGGGTGGTAGGATGGTGCTAGGGAGGATTGCAGCCCTCTAAATTCTAGTTGGTGCTAGAAGATATTCTGGGAGTTGGTGCTAGAGAAACCTGAGAGTTGGTGCTTCCATCTAGTTGGTGCTAGAGAAATATGAGAGTTGGTGCTCTCTACAACTTTTTTCTTGCTATCAGAGGTTGTAGCCTCATATTTGAGTTGGTTCTCAAATACTGTGGTGTACATGAAAGTTGGAGCTTGATTGACATCCTAAGAAGAAGAGGTTTTCTCCCTTTATAGGTTTCCTTATGAAAATCAGTGTCTCTGTGTATTCTATGTGATTTATCAAATATTGTATATCTATGCTTGTTAAGTTATCAACAACACATTAAATAATAATCTAGAAATATTCATAAAATAACAAGAAAAGTTTCAAGCTTATATATATAACTGATTCACCCCCCTTCTCAGTTATTTTTCCAACAATTGGTATTAGAGCCGATGCCTTTGATCAAAGGTAGATCCATGAGCTTGAACATAACTAGTCATGAAGGAAGTTCAAGTAATAGAGCCCCTCTGTTTGATGGAAAAAATTTGCCTTCTGGAAAATAAGGATGAGAACATATTTAATGTCTTAGGGTGCTAATGTTTGGGATGTCGTTGAAACTGGTTATGTGAAGCCTGTAGTCTTCACCTCAAAAGATGATAAGTTGGAGTTTATCTTTAATGCAAAAGCAATGAATTCCATCCTCACTGGACTTGCAAAAGCCGATTTTGTCAAATTCATGCACTGTGATTCAACAAAAGTTATGTGGGACAAGCTAATAAGTAGTTATGAAGGTAATGAAAAGGTGAAAGACGCAAAACTTCAGACTCACAGACTAAAATTTGAGCAGTTAAAGATGGATGAAGACGAAGCTATCAGTAAGTACTTCTTACGTATATAAGAACTTGTCAACACTATGAAAGGTCTAGGTGAAGCGATAGATGAATATTTTCTAGTCCATAAAATATTAAGATCTCTTCCTGATAGATTTAACTCAAAGGTCTCTGCTATAGAGGAAATAAATGATCTCAAAACGTTGACACTAGATCAACTTCTTGGAACCCAAACTACTTATGAAATGAGAATCACCAAAGGTAAATCCACTACAAGAGAGGTATTCTTTAAAGCAAATAAAAACACAAACTCCGATATAGATGAGATTGAAGCAAATTTTGTGAGAACACTGATGAAAGGATCAAGAAAATACAAAGGTAAGATACCCTTCAAATGTTTCAACTGTGGTAAGATAGGTCATTTTTCACCTAAGTGTCCTCACAAAAGAAAGGATTAGACATATGATGATGAAGAGAAGCACAAACGCAAAAAGGTCTATAAAGAGAATAATTTTAAGAAGAAAAGTCTTTGTGTAAAAAATGATGACAATCCTTTAGATGATGAAAACAATGACTCTTCTATTGAAAGTAGAATAAATGATCTCATGCTAATAGCTTTAGAAGACCTAAACATTGAAGATACAAAATGTGAGTTTGTTGATTGTGAAGCAGTAGTAGATCTTGAAGGAGAACTTGTCAGTGCCGTGGAAGAGATTGATAGACTCAAAGAAAAGAAAAGAAAACAAAAACAATTACTGCTCAGGTATGAGAAAACATGCAACGAACCATCCAAAGAAATTTTTCTGTTGAAGGTTAAGTTAGAAGAAGCTAAGAAGATTGAAGACATCCTCAAAAACAGTTGAAGGAAGCCAAAACAAAAAGTGAAAAATTGGAAGCTAAAGTAGTGTCTGTCAGAAAAAATCTAGAGAAATTTCAGGCCTTATACCATCAAAATCTGACAAGTATTAAAGCCTTAGAAGGATTAGCCACCATTCTGAATCAGCAAATGAATTCAAATTTGAAAATTGGTTTGGGTTATGAAGAGGGATCAAGTAGTGGTTAGCCAAGAAACAAAGAATCCATCAAGTTTGTCAAATCTACAACCATTGACAAAAACAAACCTGCAGAAACAAAGGAAGATAATCAATCTCCAAGGAGGAGTGAAGAAAAAGGTACCATAACTGAATCTGTAGAAAAAAAAAATACACTCTCTACTCAAGGAAATCATCAACATGGAAGAAATCAACCTGCTCAAAGAAGACAACCATTTTCTAGGTACAAAGATTTTTTCTATGGATATTGTTTTTACTGTTCTAACTTTGGTCACAAAGCTGTAAATTGTTCTTTAAGATTTAGACATGAGCAATCAAGACACAAAAGGAATAAATATCTGTCACAACAAAGAATGAGACAACCAAGTAACAAACAACCACAGACTAAAAATCATGTGATGGATGGGAAAAATATGCATATTAAGCATAACAATCATTATGATCCTTTATTCAATGAACCAGAATGTTACATCTGCCATAATTATGGACATAAAGCTACAGACTGTCGCCTAAAGAACTATAAGCTAGATTCAAATCACAGATCCGAAAACGTCAAGGTTTGGAAGAAGAAAGAAGATAACAAGTGTGGATTAGTGTTGTCATCTCAAAGACAAAAGAACACCTGGTATATTGATAGCGGATGTTCCAGTCATATGACAGGTGACAAAAGTAAGTTCCTATCATTCAAAGAAAGTAAATAAGGAAACGTGACCTTTGGAAATGATGCTCTAGGAAAGATTAGAGGTAAAGGTCTAGTAAGCTTAAGTAATAGAAGAGGCAAAGATAAAGATGTATTATTTTTTGATGGATTAAAGCATAATCTTCTTAGTTTCAGTCAGGTGTGTGACAGAGGATGTGAAGTCACTTTCACTGCCAAAGATTGTAAAATAAAAACAATGAACACAAGAGAGCTGATTGCAAAAGGGGTTAGAACTGAAAACAATGTCTATGTTCTGAAGGAAGATGAGGAATGTCATTTAAGCAAATTTGATGAAAGTTGGTTATGGCACATAAGGCTTGGACACCTGAATTTTGATCATATTGTCAAGCTGAATAATGAAGGTGTTGTGAAATATCTTCCAAGAATATCTAAGCCTCATAACTCTATATGCAAATCCTGTCAAATGGGGAAGCTGACTCGTGCTCAATTCAAATCGAAGAGTTTCACATCTTCAGAGAAACCACTTCAAATTATTCATATGGATATGTGTGGACCATCGTGAAAGGAAGGAACTGGAGGAGAACGTTACTTTATGCTGGTCATTGATGACTTCTCCAGACTTATGTGGGTTTCCTTTCTGAGAGAAAAATCTGATGCGTTTGAGAAGTTCAAAACATTTAAGGCGTTAACTGAGAATCAGACAGGAAGGAAGTTAAAAGCAATTCGCTCAGACAGGGGAGGAGAATTTTGTCAAGAGATTTCAAAGAATTCTGTGAAAGACATGGAATTAAAAGAGAATATACTATTCCAGGTACTCCCCAATAAAATGGAGTTGTAGAACGCCAATATAGATCAGTTCAGATGATGGAAAGGGATATGATGAGTGAAAGGGACATTTCACAAACCTTCTGGGTGGAGGTTGTTCACATGACTGTTCATATTCTAAAAAAAGCGCATCGAAGGCCGAACAATGATAAAACTCCATATGAGTTGTGGTTTGGTCGACCTGCATCAATCAAACACTTCAAAGTATTTGGAAGTAAATGCTACATCAAAAATAATTATGATCATCTGGGAAAATTTGATGGTAGAGATGATGAAGGTATCTTCTTAGGATATGCAACGAACAATAAAGGATACAGATGCTTTAACAAAAGAATGCATAAATTAGTAGATTGTATTGATGTTCGAATTGATGAAGAAGCTTTTGTAAAAGATCAACAGAGAATAAACACCAAGTCAAATGAAGAAGATGATGAGAATAATGAAAATGAAGAACAACAAATCTTAGAGTCACAAGAAGATGATGAATCAGGTGGATAAGAGACACCCAGAAAAAAAGAGTCAAGACAACAATCATCATCAAATCCTTCCTCTAGAATTACTCAAAAGAATCATCCTGCAAGTTAGATAATTGGTGATAAAGACAAAGGTGTACAAACCAGGAGAAGGATAATCAAAGACAACAAGCAATCACATATAGCCTTCATATCCATGGTGGAACCCAAGAACTTTAATGAAGCCAATAAATATGCAAATTGGTTAAAATCAATGAATGAGGAACTGGATCAGATTGAAAAGAATGATACTTGGGAACTTGTTCCTAGGCCAACAGATAAAAATGTAATAGGATCCAAATGGGTCTATAAAAATAAGATGAATGAGAAAGGAAATATTGTAAGAAATAAGGCTAGATTGGTCTGCAAAGGGTATGCTCAAATAGAAGGACTGGATTTTGATGAAACATTTGCGCTCGTAGCAAGATTAGAATTTATTAGAATGTTTCTTGCCTATGCTTGTCATAAGAAGTTTAAAGCTTATCAAATGGATGTAAAGTCAACGTTTCTAAATGGAGATCTAAAAGAAGAAGTCTATATGGAACAACTAGAGGGTTTCCAACTATCAGATAACCCTGACTTTGTCTGCAAGCTGAATAAATCCTTATATGGGTTGGAACAATCACCTTGTGCCTAGTATTACAGACTAGATAAGTATCTTCAAGACAAAGGGTTCAAGAGAGTAAAAATTGATTGCAATATATATATATATATATATATATATATATATATATATATATAGATATAGATATAGATATAGATATAGATATAGATATAGATATAGATATAGATATCAAAACATAGGATAATGATTTTCTCATTGTGTTGGTCTTTGTAGATGACATCATCTTCAGAAGTAATAATGCTTCATTGGTACAATGGTTTTCTTCTGCCATGCAGTCTAAATTTGAAATGCCTATGATAGGGGAATTGCCATTTTTTCTTGGTCTGCAAATTACTCAGAGGTATGAAGGAATATTTCTTTCTCAGGAGAAATATCTAAGAGAAATGTTGAAAAGGTTTCAAATGGAATATTCTACCCCTGTGAGCACACCTATGGTCACTGGATGCAAGTTAAGAAAGGATGATGACTCACCTGATGTTGGTCATAATTAATATAGGTCTATGATAGGAAGCCTGTTGTACATCACAACATCTCATCCAGACATAATGCATATTGTTGGAATGGTAGGAAGGTATCAGTCTGCACCTAAACAGAGTCATTTGATAGCTGTCAAAAGAATATTCAAATACTTGAAAGGAACAATGAACTATGGCCTATGCTATCCTAGGAATCAAAATTTTCAATTATCAGTCTATTCAAATGTTGATTGGGCTAACTGCATGGATAAAAGGAAAAGCACAAGTGGAGGTGCATTCTTCTTAGGAGACTCTCTTGTAGCATGGTTGAGCAAGAAGCAAGGCTCCATTTCCTTATCAACTACAGAAGCTGAATACATTGCAGCTTCCACTTGATGTACCCAAGTATTATGGATGATTTAGACACTTGCAGACTTGGAGGTAAAGTATACTGCACTGATCCCAATTCATTGTGATAATACTAGTGCAATTAGTGTGTCAAAGAATCCTGCATTTCACTCCAAGACCAAGCATATACCCATCAAGTATCACTTCTTGAGGGAACAGGTAACCAACAATGTTGTTTCTTTGCATTATATTCCATCCAAAGATCAGATTGTTGATATCTTCACTAAATCACTTGCAAAAGCTTAGTTTGAGTATCTACGCCAGAAGTTGGGCATGACCCTGTTATCAAGTTAAAATAGTCTATCTAATCAGGGGGGAGTCCTCATAATATATCCAATCATGGGGAGAGCGCTTATTGTATCTCTGATCAAGGGGAGAACAGAGTCACTCTCAGTTCTTTTTGACATTGATGTTAAAGGGGGAGAAAAAGGTGTGGTCTGGATGCTACAGTTAGAGGTCTAAGTAGAATAGTGCAGCCTTTTAGGGTTGCCATCAATGCTAAAGGGGGATATTGTTGGCATTTTTACAGGAAGAGTGTGCTTGTCATTGATGGAAAGAACAACAACGTCGATGGCAAACATGAAAGCAACGATGATAACACCAGAATAAGTCCTCTTTTATGAAGACAAAGCTCAGGAGGAAAAGCGAAGACAAGACCTTTCAATCAGTTTCGCAGGAGAAGGTTTGGAGGCCGAAAACTTTGAATACTTAGAAATCTTCTAAGTCGGAAGAAATTGTAAGCTCAAGAGGAGGAGCGACAATGGCCGTCGGATCGAGCACTGTGAAGAATCTGGGCCATTGGATTAGAGTGCAGACATGAGGAACGAACGTGCAGAGGAGGGGAATAGATATCAGGCATTAGATATGAGCGCCTGGACCAATCGTCGTTGGATCCAGAGGTAAGTGCATGGGCTTTAATTCCTTTAGAGTGCATAGGAGAAGAAAAAACTCGCAAAGTCCAAAATTGCGAAGCAATCCTAGCCGTTGCTGCTGGGAAGGACACGTGGCAGCAGATAACCAAATTCCCAGAATCGCGAATCGGAAGAACTGCATTGAGCAGTCTGTAGACATCGCAAAGTACGAAGTCGCGAAGTAATTCTGGATCATTGGATCACAAAGGGTTGTGTACCGTTGATCTGGTCCGGAGTTCAAGAGTTCGTACTTCGAAAAATGGAGGAGAGATAACTCGCGAGATCACGAAACACGAAGTCACAAAGCACCTTTTTGATTAGCATGTGGTGACAACCGGTGGTCACGTGGGGGAAACTTGCACCCGGTGCTATTTCATGCGGGTGAAGTTTACAAGGAGCTTCTTCGTGAGGACCTCCTGTAACTGTTAGAGAAGACCTCCTGTAACTGTCAAAGAAGATCAACTGTAACTGTAACAGAGAGAATAAGCTCAACTGTAACAGAGAATATGAAGGGTCTCACTGCCAGAGAAGCCAAAGAATCTCAAGATAACGACCACTGATGACGAACAAACTCAGGATAACCGCCAGAGAAGATAGAGAGTTGCATGTATTATCTCGCAGAGGACTTGGCGTGATAAAAGTACGCAGTACATAGAAGAGAGAGTGCCTTTTTGATAGTTATACATGTGGGTAGAAGGAGGCTGTGCGAAGTATCAGAAGAGTATAGAAGAGGTGCAACACATAGAATGCAGATGGAGCACAGAGCATAAAACACAGAAGAAAATCTAAACAGAGAAGTAGAGGTGCGCAAGAGGAGAAATAACTGAGCATAGACGAAGAAGAGTGTAGTGGAGTCACAGAGCATAGAAGCAGAAATATGCAGAAGTGGAACAAAGCATAGAAGCTGAAGAAGGCAGAGGAGACATCGAGTTGTAATAGATCAGATCAGAGACAAATCAAGTAAGTAAGTTTTGTAAGACTCAATAAGGGTGGTAGGGTGTTGCTAGGGAGGATTGTAGTCCTTTAAATTCTAGTTGGTGCTAGAAGATATTCTGGGAGTTGGTGCTTCCATCTAGTTGGTGCTAGAAGATATTTTGGGAGTTCGTGCTTCCATTTAGTTGGTGCTAGAGAAACATGAGAGTTGGTGCTTCCATCTAGTTGGTGCTAGATAAATCTGAGAGTTGGTGCTCTTTGCAAGTTGTAGCTTTCTATCATAGGTTGTAGCCTCATATTTGAGTTGGTGCTCAAATACTGTGGTGTACATGAAAGTTGGAGCTTGATTGACATCCTAAGAAGAAGAGGTTTTCTCCCTTTATGGGTTTCCTCATGAAAATCAGTGTCTCTGTGTATTCTATGTGATTGATCAAATATTGTATATCTATGATTGTTAAGTTATAAACAACACATTAAATAATAATCTATAAAGATTCATAAAAGAATAGGAAAAGTTTCAAGCTTATATATATAACTGATTCACCCCTCCCTCTCAGTTAATTTTCCAATAGAGATGAGAGGAATAAATATGGAAAGTGGTAAGTATGGAGGGAACAAAAGATGAACTTTCACAGACCCACCCAGTGGCATCCTATCCTAAAGGGAGATCAACTTACTAGGGCACCATGCCACCCTTCCAAGTATGAACAAGGAAAAGAGAATAATTTCCAAGAAAACATCATGTTTCATGAAATGAAGAAGAATTCAATGCAACATACTCAAGTGCTTCAAAAATCAAAGTGACACATACCATGATACCCAGACTCATTACCTCATGGAGCAAGACTTACTGCTACTTTAGGATCGGGTTGGTGGGATGGATATTGTTACTGCTGATAAATGGACTGCACTGAAGAAAAGAGGGTCCCTCCGAGGCCATGCTCAATTCGTGCGACTCTTGATACTCCATGTCTAGGACCTGTGGGCCTCGAGACATGATCTCCTTAGTTATCCCTAGGGTAGGGGATAACATTTAGCTCCAACTCAGGGACATGTGCTCACCATAGAGCACATGAGAACCTCACCATATCTGGTATGACTCATGTCTACTAAATCTCAACAAAGGATGTTAGTAATCCTTAGGGTGGTGATATCACTCCTCGTTCATATATGATATAATAAAATAAAGAGCATCTCTAATCTAGCATGTGATCATGAGCATACATATACACATAATGAAACAATATAAATATGAAAATGCAACTACAACTATGATATCATGATATGCAGATGGTATATACAATGGATGCAAATGCCTACATATCTAACTTACCTGTACTTACCTGTGAAGTCAAGTCTCTGCCCCATAATGGGGTTTGAGGAGGCATCCAATAACCGGTAATGAACATTTTCTTCCTTCCAATGTAAACAAATAGTAGGCATCGTTGACTGACTTCATTCCGATTCTGAAAGGTCCAAGCCAAAATTGTGTATTCCCTTTAACATTGCTAGGATCACCTTTCTTAGTGTCCCACATCCATACCGTATCTCCCTTTTGATATTTTTTTTCTTCAGACTTTGTTGTTCCCTATATAACCTTGGTGTATTGTCTTGAGGGAGGAGGGTGGGATTCAACTGTAAGGAATTCTTCTTGACTTGGTTTAATCAATATATCATCATCCACTTTCTTTAGTAATTTGACAGAGCCAACTTATTTGTCCTTATATTTATCTAAGATTTGTTGATACTCTTGTTTCTTTGGCCATTATATTTCATCAAAATCCTCCTCTGAGGTGAAAGGAAAACCCTCTGGAGAAAATACAAGAACGTTTTCCTTAACTGGGTCATGTGTTTCACTGATCTTAATATCATCGTTAATCTATTGCACATGAACCTTGGCCATTGGCATTTTTGGAAGACGTGCAATTGTCCCATTTTTCATAGACACGTTGATATAAGTTAAATCCATATCTAATGTACCACCCAACATTGCAACAAACTTCTTGGACAAAAGCATCCCCCATACATTTGGGACATCTACCACCACAATATCCATATGGATCACTCTCTCGAGATATTTACCAAGGTGTTCTTCAACATTATCAACTACCCCATGAGTGGGTATGGCCCTGGATTCAAAACTGCACACGTTCCTATAAGGTCATGTATCCCTTAGGCCTAGTTGCTCCATGACTTTCAAAGACATCATGTTGGCTCATGCTTCTGAGTCAAGCATACAATTGTTGAGACATTTGTTATTTACTATCAATGACATAAAGAAGGCTGGGTGCCCATCATGTTGAACCCTAAAATGGTCTTCTTGTAACATAATAGGAGGGTCTATTGGTTCATCCAACACATTGAAAAACTTTTAAAACCTTTCTTTCATGGATGGAACCTTGATAACTTCCTTCAATGGGATGGTTACATGCACCTTAGCCAATGTACTTTCCAAGTCAAAATTTAAGTCAATTTTGTTAGACTTAGGAGATTTTTTAGGAAGGTGTATGGTCATAGGTGGAGGTTTTGGTTGTGAAGTTGTAGGTCCAGTAGAGAGAGGTTTGTTCATCCGTTTTTTTCTAGTATACACTTGGAATTCTTTTTTTTTAACTCCTCTCTTGACTCTTGATCAGGGTTATTGATTACCTCCATATGAGCCCTCCCGGTTGCTTCCTTTATGCCCTCTTCATGTTCTTCAAGTGTGATATCAAGGCAACATTGTGTCCCCTCAATCGTATGGTTGATAATATTTACTTGATCATGTTCACCATTATTTAGAGGGAATTCATGCTCCTAATGTGACTCTCTGCATTGCGAGCACCACAGGTTCTCCTCAACCACGTTTGTGGGGGATAAATTATTAGGGACCTCTTGATCGTTCTTAGGCTTGAAACCTTGAATACCCCTATGGAATTGCCCCTTATAAGGAGGTCTAGGAGCTTGTTGTTGGGATCTTTCTATATTAACAATCATATTGATCATTAACTCTTAGGTTTTTACCATGCCATCTACAGTCAATTGTAGCTTTGCCAAGCTAGCGCCAATATCTGAAGAAAACTCAACATTGTGGACTACTTTGGGTTTAGCATCCATGTTGACTCTTGGGGTAGAGAAAGGTTCTACTTTGGATGACGATAGATTATTTTAAATTTTCATAGCCATCTCATGGGTTTCCTGGATTGTTCTAGAAGCTTTGTATATGATAATGAAACCCATTTGTCCTGTAAAGGCTTTGGTGTAAAGAAAGAGAAGAAAGTTGTTTGAAGGACAATGGCTTGCTGGGATCTGTTGTATTATCCTTTCAAATTTATCATGAAATTCCATAACAGTTTCATTCTCAACCTTTGTGATGTTGTTGAGCCTTGTTAGCAACATGTTAGGGTCTTCCTTAACACTCCATCTTTTGAGGAAATCTTCTTATAATTTATCCATAGATGTAATACTACCGTCAGGGAGACCGTTATACCATCTTCTAGCACCATCATAGAGGGTAGCAAAGAACAATTTCATTGTTAAATATTTAGCATCATCACTGATGGGATGAAGTTGGAAAAAGGCCCAGAAATTACTCATATGGTTCTCGACGCTGACTACATCATTACTAGTCAACTTAGGCAGCCACTTCTCATACCTAGGGGAAATTTTCTGAGGGTATCCTGGAATGTTTGTCATGTCTAACGGTTTAAAAAGTTTGGATGACCATTGATTTTGGTTATTCTTCTGATTTGGATTAAGGGTCCGAGTTTGGGCTTTAGACATTGTGTTTAAGGGAATATCGCCTCCTAATAATGATTTTACTACATGAGAATGTTGGGGAGGCTTTCTTCTGTAAGACTTGGGAGGATTGGTATATCTCCCTGAACTCAGAGGATTCACCAACTAATATTCTTGAAATTATCAAAGGGATGAGGGGATCACCCTCAGTGGAGTTGTCAGGTAAGCTTTGTGAAATGAACGCTTTGGATAAAGGCTTACCGAAAAAGTTTCGTTGAGGAAAATTGACTCGGTGCTCCCCGACAACGACACCAAAAATGTTATCGCACAATCTGTACTTATCCAAAGCCCAAGGAAAGTGAGACAATATTGGCGTAACAAGGGGGTGACCTATCACTGTCACCTTAATAGGAAACCCATTTCTATTTAGGAGCATGTTAAAATTACCCCAAGGGAGATATCCCTAGTGACCTAAAGGGTTGATGAAACTAAAGCAAGGATGAAAAAATACCCCCCTCTCACTAGTCACTCAAGTCAAAAGGTATTTATGTCTTAAAAGATGAAGCAAATGTAATGGATGAAGTGTACCTGCCCAGAACAAGAAAACAAGCAAAAATATGGTAGTTTCAAGTACGAAATGATGTTAGTGCTTCAATAAGATAGTAAACAATTGAAATATATGCTAGTTGATATAAAATTGCAACAAAATGAAATTTTACAACGACGATAATTATTTTATAACAGTTGCAAGAAATATGCCTCAAAATTGCTTGAAAAGGCAATGTGAAGATGGCATTTACTATGCAGAATGATAATCAAACGTCACAAACAAATTTAGAAGTGTTTAGCTAGCATTTAATCTAGATTATGAAGAAAATTTGATGTGTCAAGATGGTTGTAGTAGTGATTTATAACATCAACAAGTAAGTTAGTTATCTAGGCTATGTTAGTGTTAGTTTTATTTAGTGAAAGCTAGAAGGTTCAAGGTTTGAGTGTTGGTTTGATCTCTCAACAAAAGGAGTGTAAGGACTAGTGCCTTTAAAGGGTTATGGAGTCAAAAGTTCAACAACATTTATTTGGAGTAAGCAACAAAATGATTATGTTTATCCAAGTAAAGGATGAATTTTAGAAGAGTAGTGACTTAATTCTTCTTAGGATTCAATATTAGGAGAGGTGAGCTACTAGAGAGTAGGCACTTCTAGGCCCTAGCAGTTTTCCTCCTTCTTGGATAATTGAAAGAAATATTTATATGCAACCAAAATTAATCAAGACCTCTAAAGTGCTAACACTTTAGGGCTTTAGAGGCTTGACAATATAAACCACTTAGTCAAAGTTTATCAAATACAAAGTGAAGAAGTACTAACTTAAGTTATTCATTTCTAGAGTTTCTCAAGCATGCAATTTCATAATCTTTATCATGAGCAAGAAAATATACCATAACCATTCAAAAGTAATGACAAAAAGTAGATTTACTTCACCAAGAATAATCATGCATGAAAACACTAGATTACCAAATGAATTCACCAAAAGTGATCCAAGTTGCAAGTAGAAGACTCCAAGAGAAGTGCACATCACAATTTCATCCAATAAACCCTAAGTAGGGCACCAATTTCAATCCTCTTCCTCTTGTGTGAGGAATTGTTATGTTAAAATGAGAGTACTTTATCTCTATTTATACAAAACTTTGACCTTTAATTAATTTTAGGCCAAAATTAAAGCCGACCTGGCCAATTTACATTTAAATTCAAATTTGACATAAATAAAATTAATTATCATCTAAAGACATCTCCAAGGGTGATGTTGAGGCCCTAAGGTGGAACATTGAGCCTAAAAGGTAGGGCGCTTGGCCTCCAAAGGCCCCAAATGAATCCCACACGTGTAACTAGGCTCATGAATGCCTCCAAAACGAAAACCCTAGCTCTGGATGATGTCCAGGGTCATGATGGTGACGTCCTAGGCCTTCAAGGGTCAACTTCCATGTGGAAGAGAAAGATCCCCTTGGGTCTAGGTCTACTAGGGTGCCTCCAAATGAAATGTCATTCTTTCTTCTTGGTGCAAATCTTCAATGTCTTCTTTCCCCTGGATGAGGTTACAACATCCATATGTGGTCTTTAAGCCCTTATGAAGGTCTGAGCTAATCATTCCMTCACATGTACTTTTCCATCGGGCAAGGTCCTGCAACAAAAACAAGTACGCCCTCCAAGGGTTCATAAGTCACAAGGATCATAGCAAGTAAATCACATCCAATAATTAAATTATCCAAACATGTGCATCGAACCCCCCTTAACCCAGACAAATGTTGCAATTTGACAAGTTAGGTTTGGTGAAGGTCTCAGGGTGTCTTATTGTAAGTTTGGGGTGTTTCCTAGGTGGGAGCCAATCCAAGTCATGTAAGTGTATGAGGTGGCATGGGGTAAGTGTTTGGACATGGGGTGCAGTAATAACATGGAAATGTAAGTCTTACATGTGGGCGCCTTTGTAGAGGGCGAGCTGCACCTTGTCATAAATGCAATTATTTCCTAGCCCATTCATTGCCTTTTATTTTTAGCTTTATTTATTTTGATCTGTTGCTTTTGTGCTTCAAGGGAAAAGTTAAGGGCCACTGTCCTGGCTTGATGACCAGAGGTGACAGTGTTATCCACAAACATTTCACGAAAATGAGAAGGTTGGCTCGTGATGAGACCCCCTTTCTCTTTGTTGTGCCAACAAGAGCCACTACCCTAATTTGGTGACCAGATAGGTGGTAGTGTTATACTGCTACATGCCCATCATCATAATAGGTCGGCTCATGATGAGACCTCCTATCCATCAACTAGTACCTTGAGTGTTTATGTATCTTATGGGTTCCCTTTTCTTACTGAGAAACATTTCACTACTTTCTAGGGAATCTCTAGGCAAAGCATATCAAAGGTTTCAACATTGGATTTTAACTCTTGCCAGCGACTTTTACCCTATGGGCCTTTAGCCCCTTCTTCCCACAAGGCAAGGTACAACCCTTCATGGCATGGCCAATCCCAATGCCCAAACAAAGGTAGGGGGAGATGAGAGGAATAAAGATGGAAAGTGGTAAGTATGGAGGGAACAGACGATGAAATTTCACAGACCCACCCATTGGCAACCTATCCTAAAGAAAGTTGAACTTACTAGGGCACCATGTCACCCTTCCAGGTATGAATGAGGAAAAGAGCATAATTTCCAAGCAAACGTCATGAAATGAAGAAGAATTCAATGCAACATATTCAAGTGCTTCAAAAATCAGAATAACACATACCATGATACCCTGACTCATTACCTAATGGAGCAAGACTTACTGCTACTTCAGGACTAGGATGGTGGGATGGATACTGCTATTACTGATAAATGGGCTACACTGAAGAAAAGAGGGGCCCTCCGGGGCCATGCTCAAGTCGTATGGCTCTCGGTACTACATGTCTAGGATCTGTGGGCCTCGAGACTTGATCTCCTTAGTCATCCCTAGGGTAGGGGATAACATGATACATATCAAGGAGTGAATGAAGATCACCTTGAGTATGTTGTGACAAGTCATTCTCGAAGGGGAAAAAAAAATCTATAACCATATCATTTGAATCATATATGCATGAAGACCAATCCTCTGACGATGACCACTTAACCATTCTTTCTTGAGGGCCACTCTTAATGTCGTAAATGGGGTCTCTATAAAAAATGAAACGTCCAAAATACCATCTATGTCTCCCATCTTGTCTGAAATCATCAATGTGATTGTCAACTATATCTAGGGGTTGTTCCATGATTTAACCTATATCATAGATGTTAATTACTTCTTCACAAGACCGAACAACTTCATCTTTTTCAAAAGGGAGAGTAGATAACAATGTCTCGTTCATGCCTTTTGCAAAAGAAACTTTATCAAGATTCTCCTGGAAGCTTTCTTTATTTCCACAATCATGGAATAAAGCATCATCAAAGTTTTCAAAAGGATTATAACTCATCATGTTCTTTTCTTGATGTGTAGGAGAATCAGAGGCTTGAATGTCTTCAAGCTTTCTTCATCCTCATCTATAGGAAAACCTTCTCTGCAAAGAACATCTTTGAGCTCTTGAAAAGTATCTTGCAAATTTTGGGTAGCTAGCTGATAGTGCTTGAGAAATTCTTCAATGAGTTTGGTAGAAGATGGGATGCTCTTCGAATTACATGAGTGTGCAATCTAATTCCTTTGACTTGATTCGAGTGAAGATACATAAATTTTCATTAGCACATCCTCATATGGCACATCTAGGCTTGAAGCATACTTCATATAATTGATGACATGGGTGATTGCTAGAGCTGGATCACCATTAAATTTAGGGAAACTTTCCCTCCACTCGGGGGAGCAATGATTTGGATATCTCGGTATATTCTGAATATCCACTTTAGGATAGACTTTATGGAAAACCCATGGTAAGTCTCGTGAGGCCATGGTTCCATTACTTAGGGTAATACCTTAGTGGAGTCTCAAGATGAGCTCAAGGCTCATCAAATGATAGAAAAAGAGAAACAAGGAAAGGTGGGTTCTTGGAAGGTGGAGTTGCTAGTTGAGCCTCACGAAGAACTCATCAAAGGTGGAAAGGGAATGTCCTTTAGGTGGATTCGCCATGCAAGCTAGGAAAAGGATTTGGGATAGCATGCCAAATTGTCGTTAGGGTTCATAAGAGGATTCAAAATCCTCCCCGAAAACGATGCCAAAACGTTATTGCACAAGTTGTAGGCTGGGCAAAGCCCGACCCAACTACCAAATGGCGACAACTTAGAGAACACCTACCCATTGTCACCTTAGGCATGTATTCTCATTGCTTTAGAGATGATAGAATCACCTCAAGGGGGGAATCTCGGTGACCTTGGGGGAATGAGATGGAAAGTGAAGAGATGAATGGAAGTCCCCCTATAGGTAAAGATAGGAGATGCAGAAAGGATTGGGAAATAGTCTGGATGGTAGCCAATGGTTGCCAAGAGATAAGAACACCTACAAAAAAATGTTGTACCTTCCTGAGACACAAGAACAAGCCGAGCATATATGTATAATGTTAGGTGGACAAGCAAGTTAAACTTGTTGTCCCTAATTGCAACAGTAAACAATAATGTATTTCAGCAAGAAAGTACGTATAAAAGCTGCTAAACAATTGCTAAAAGTCCAAAAAATGATGCAAGAGATAAGCTAGACAAACACTAGTAATCCTCCAGTATGAAAGCATAAGATTTTTTTTTTTAGATCTAGAGGAATCGGTAACACAACTGGGATTACCTAGGCGAGGCCTAGGTTCAAATCTAGTTGGCTACCACTATAACCCCTAGTCTAGTGTTAACAGTCCGCAAGTCAGCGCCTAGCAAAAAACTTATGACTTAGCAAGAGCTGAGACGTCCTGAAGCCCACCGAAATGGAAACTTCTATCCTAGGGGGCGTCTACCCTTCTAGCCTTATCAAAATGGGCTAATGTCTCGATGGGATTTGATCCCTGGTGGGTTGCATGAAAATCATTGTTTCCCACCAATAGGCCCCAAGTCCTTGACATGAAAGAATAAGACTCTAGTAATGAAACAAGGCTATAAAAAAAGGTGTTTGCAGAGATATTTTGCAACCTTATGGATTTAGCAAACAAGTTGTTACAACAGTAAAATCAACTATCAAAACTACCAACAATCCACCCAAAAAGTGCACTAGACTTAGGAGATTACTATGGAAATTTTTTAGCAACTTTCCACAGTTGAAATGCAAGTTATAAATGAAATATTGTTAGGATTTCTGTAGCCCTAATGGCTATAGATGAAATTTTATAACAACAACAAGAAATACCCCTTTAGAGGGGACACCCTAGTGGCTAAGAGGTGTGCTAGGAACAAGCAACAAAACCCAAATTGTAGAAAATTGAAATGGCCAAAAATCAAGTTTCGCAATGCGCTATTTTATTTCTCCAATGCAAAAAAGTAAATGATTAGTACCTTGAATATTGGGTTATGGAGTCAAATAGTGAGTTAACTATACTACTTCCTTGAGAGTGTAAACCCTCTTACTTCCCAAGGCAAGTAAAGATAACTAGGAAAGTGCTAGAAGGGTGTAAGCCCTTTTACTTCTCCTATCACTTCCTTAAGTAACAAATTATTTCCAAGACAAATATTGATGAGCTTAGTGGGGTTGTATGAACTTATACTCCCCAAGAAGTTCAACTAGTTAACCTTGCAACTAAGAAAAATAGACTATAAGAAGATGAAACCCTTCAACTAGAGTAAGAATCAACAAGATAAACTTCTACTTTACCAAGAGTTATCCACCAGTATGCAAGAGAAATGCTCCATAGGAGGTAGCGCACCACTTCCTTCCACCAATAGCAAAGTAAGACATGACAAGTGCAAAA
>ML830093.1:65192-80271 GCA_009831015.1 Picea engelmannii | reverse complement strand
ACAATGGGGTGATCAATGTCCCCTTCGTCTGGATATGATAAGATTGATCCTAGTGCCATAGATGAGGGTTGGTTTCATTACTAATTTGTGTTTTAGTGTGTCCATTCCTTTCTGGCAGTCGTTATTCCACTGAAACTTCACCTCCTTTTTCAGTATTTTTTCCATTGGTGTTGTGATTTGTGCATATCGTTTAATGAATTTTATGTAATAACCTATGTCTCCCAATGTTGTGCACAATTGTTTTACTGATGTGGGTGGTTGTAGTTCCAAAATTACTGCGATTTTGGTCGGGTCCACTATTAATCCTTGTTTACATACTACATGTCTTAGTAGTATTCTGAAGGGTGGGAAAAATACATTTCTTTAGATTCAATGATAAATGATGTTGTATGCACTTGTCCAACATCAATCTCAACAATTACACGTGGTCTCGCAATAGGCTAAAGATAGTCCAATAATCCAAATATACTTCAAGTAATTTATGGATAAACTCCTTAAATACTGCGACAACTACTCTAGAGAATACCTCTGATGCATTCTTTAATCCGAATGAAATTATCGTATATTGGAAACTTCCCCATTCTATTGTAAGTGTTGTCTTATGTCGATCCTCATGCACAATTTTGATTTGATGGTATCCTGGAAAACCATCTATGAATGAATAGGCCTCTTGTCCACCTACGTTCTCTAGTACCTCATATATAAATGGAGTTTGGAATGGGTCATGTAGGCATGCATCATTTATCTTTCTGAAGTCAACGCAGATTTTGATTCCCCCTGTTTTCTTATCATGTACTACCATGGGACTTATCCATTCAGACCCTTCGACTGGTTCAATAACTCTCGATTTAAACATGTGGTCGATTTATTCCTTGACTTTTTCTTTATATCGTGGGTTCAGTCGATATGGTCTCTGTCTTACCTATTTAGCATCAGGATTAAGTTGGATTCTAATTTCACCTATCTCACCAGCTATCCCCTTCATTTCTGATAATTTTCTCCATAATAGATCTCGATACTTGCACAATAATTCGACTATTTTTTCTATAGTTCCGTCATCCCAGTAGTCTCCTATTTGCACCAACTTCGGATTTTCCTCTGTTCCAATGTTGACCTTCCTTTTCTATACTATTTTTTTGTAGGGTTTTGATTCCATCTCCGATACTTCTACCATTTTATCTCCTTCTATTTCATGTACTTGAACATTCTGGGGAACTTCGTCGTCCTGATCCTCTTCGGTCACATTATAGTATTCAAGTAGTTTATGGAATATCATAGAAACATTATGTGTGTTGCATATCGATATTACTTATGTATGTTCTTATTAATTTCATATTGATATTACTTCCACCTGTTCTTCTTCATTGAATAGTTTGTGTTCAATTTCTTGAAGTGTTGTATCTATTGAGAGTGACTTATGTTGAAACGTAAATGTTTCCTTGAACCTTTGACTTATGTAACCCCACTCCATTGTGTCTCTGCACACTTCCATTTCTAAATACCAGTTTCTCAGTATTGTCTCAAGAGTATGAATGAACTTGTGTGTCCAATCCTCCCTGGGAACTACGTTCCACTAGTTTTCACACTACGCAATATGCTATATTGGGTTTCCTTCACTAGTATATTTATGCGCCATGTCTCCTTTTTCGGTATTAAATATTATCTAGATTAGTCGTCTACACTGTTGACAATATTCCATGGTGCCTTTGTGTGTCTCCCACCATATTGTAGAGGTGGCTTTCAACAAAATGTCCAGTGCTAGAAGCCTATGTTGCTCTGGTACCTGTGCCTCAAAATTTTGTATGAATGTTGTTATATCTGTCAACCCGTCATACTTGGTTGTGTTGCACAATTATATTCCAATCCATCATAATGACATGTTCATGTGCACACATCGTCGTGTTGAGACTTCATTAATCGTTTGTTTCCAGTTTTCCAGACCTTCTTCTGATTCTGATGTACATGAATTGATGCTTCTCCAACTCAGTGTGTCATCTGCAGTAGGGTTCACATAATCATCCATTCTCTCATTCATGTTGTACAAGTGATAGATATCATCTCCCCACGTGGGTTCTATGTATTGCCTTCCTTATTTTGGGTCTAAGGGCATGGTCACTTTCATATCTCCTACTTCAAATATCATCTCGTGGCTTTTCAAGTTGATAATTGCTTGGTTATCAAAGGCCCATTCCAATCCCATTAATTTTGGATATGGTTGATTGGCGTCCACAATCTCGATAACTTCGAAGTATACGATGTTGCACACTCCATCTATGTTCATAGGTATTCCTGATAGTCTGCCAATAATTAATATCTTGTATTGATTTTATAATCTCAATTGGATGGGCTACCACACTAACTTTGGTTTCCCCATCATCTACCATGTTTTCTTAGGTATCACGTATGGACCCTAAATCTAAGATCACATTGTCAATGTCGTTTTCTCCAATCTACGCACTGAACTTAAATTCTATGTTGGTTCTTTTCTTACACAATAGTTGGTTCACTACTTTATTTTTAGTAGGGACTGTATTCCCTTGAGCACAGTGATTTATCATCGAGCCTAATGTATGAAATGCCTTTTCATCTTCGACCAACTCTAGGAAACTTTGCAAAAACTTTCCTAAGGTGCTTATCTTCTCCAATGATCCTTTGGTCATGACCTCGTCCTCAGTGAAAGGAATATTTCCCATAGTTGGTGTGTTCTATGTGGATGTTGTCGAGTCCTATAGTACAAGTTATTTCCTTGTTTGTTTATAGGTCTCCTTCTCTTCCTGTGGGTCAAATCCTCGTGTAGTTGCTTTTGATTTATTTATCCACTGCTCAACTTGTTTCCCTCTATTGTTTGCATCTCTCCATGTTTTGGTTCCTCCACGTGTAATGACTATGAGTTTGGTTCCTTCATCCCTTATCTGGGTGGATATCTTCTGAATGTTCGGGTTTTTATTTTGATTCCCTCTGGCTTGCTATTTTTCCAACAGTTGTGGATAGTCCTCTGTTTCATGTTCTAATGTCCGACAGTAAGTACATGTTGTGCAGGGATTTTGGAAATATCGTGTTAAGTGTCCTGGTTGGTTATAGTTATAGCATACTATGGGGCCTCTTCCTCCTCACCCAAAGTTTGTTCGAACTCACCCCCTAATGAATCCTCCTCGGTTTCCTTGATTAAATCCTCTCGGAGTATTATACTTCCCTCCTCCTTCTATCGCAACATTCTCCTCTTGAATTTTGTACATGTCTATTGTGCACTCCCTCATTATATCAAATGAATGATAATATTTTTCTTCATGCCCCACTGATTAGCAAAATCTACAGAATACGTTTCTTGGGCTATGCTGATATTTTTTTAATAGTTGGCACTCATGGGGGTTATGTCCCCACTTCTTGCATATCTCACAGTATCCTCCTCCTGGTAGCAGGTTTAGCACTCCAGCTGCTAAGTACTACGCAAAGGATAGACACTCATCTTTGTGGTAACCTCCAGTCCTGCATTTGGTGCACAATATTTGTTCATGTTTCTCTTTCCCCTTTGTAATTTCTACCAACTGAATTGGTAATGCAACTAACTAGTTATGTATATGCGCCATTCCATTGTTTTCTATGACCATAGATGCTTCTAGTTTCATAGCAATTTCCAATGCATCGAACTGCACCATAACCTTTTCTTGTATTAATAGACTTTGGATGTGAGGTAACAAGCATGCAATGAACCACTCTCTATGTTATTGATCGGGTACTTGAAATGTTAACCTCCCCACCACATATTTTAACCTCTGATCAAACTCCCATACAGACTCATTATGTACTTGTTTGATCTCCTTGATCTCAGTAATGTGTTGTGACTTAGACTTTGGTTTATTAAATTCTCTTAGAAATGCTTTTGTAATCTCTAATAAGGTTCTTTTCTGGCATGGTATTGTGGTACTTTGGAGCTTCATGTACCAGACTAGCACACATCCTCTAAAATTTGTCTCCAACTGCCACATCTTTGTGCCATCATCGTGGACATTCTTTGCAATTCAAATGGTCTCACATACGAACAAGTGTTGTTTTGGATCCTCAGATCCAATTCCATTGAACTCTGGTAATCTAAGTGTATTATCTACTCCTGCCATATTTTTGTGTGTAGGCCCCCTTCCTTGTGATGTTGGTCGAGTATGACTACATGTACCACTACCACTTCTCTATCTATTGCTGCTATGAATTCCTTTACTAACTACAAGTGCTATACAAATATCTTCGAACTTTTTCTCAGATTTTGGTGATGCACAGGAGGTTGTTGTTTCAAACTAGGACTCAATTCAGACATGACTTATTGGTTCCTCTATCACTAGATTGAACATGATATCTTCCTCTTCTCCCTCTGTATGTTGTAATTCTATTATATGGATGTTTGTGTGATGTTCCAAGTACTCACTATGCTTCTCTCTCTCTTCAGTCGCAGTTCTCAACTTCTTGTACCTTATCCCACTACGTAAGACTCCAAATTTGTATTCTCCTTTTGATATCCCTTCTTGTTTTTGTTTCATTCTCAGTCTCCATTTCCTCTGTCAATTTTCCTATCCTCCTATCAACTCCTGGTCAACAACCCAAGTCCCTCCATGTGTGTGAAGTTATTTAGCTATCTGACTCCATTGTCATCACTTCTTTGTCACATAACAACATCTTGATCTTGATAGCTAACGATTCCAAGATTATTCCGTGCGGACCTTTAAATAAGTCTCTTTTTGCAACACTATAATCTTGAGTACAATCTATGGAAAATTATGTTACGTAGCGTCCCAAGATACTATCCATCCAAAATTCCACTGTGTGGGATGTCCTATTGTCTAGTGCTTCCACTCGTTTCACTAGTTCAGGAATCTATTTCTTTGGCGTGGCTGGTCGATGCCTGCCAATATTTTCCACAAATATTTCCAGCAATTCTGCTAAAATATTATGAAATTCACCGAAAAAGACCTCATGTAAGTCTGTATACACATACCTTTGTAGCCATTGCTTGTTCTTTAAGCATGGATTTCTATTTTCCTTCTGAGCAACTTCTTTTTCTTTTTGTTCCATCCATTTGGTTATCTCTTTCCTCGTTGGCCTCCAAAACATTTCCTCACTTCCATCTTCTCGGTCCTGGAAACATAACCATTTGTTGGAGCACACAAATGGATAGGTTAAATACCATGGGTTCAAAGTAAGTTATCCAACAAAACCCTATATATATCAGCCCTTTCAGCATCACTTGTGAGCAGTTGAAGTCTCACCTGAGGTATCTTTATGGGGACTACAGGATCCAAGATTCTGCAGTGATGAGGGAAATAAGGGAGGCATGTTCTGCCATACCTATAGGACTCTCTTGCGCACTAGATACTAGTTAATCTATCATCATTACTTAATTATTTATGTATATCTTTCTATATTCTCACCATTTAACAGTTAAACATACAATTAACGTTACTGTGCATGAATATTTCAACAGTATTAGTAAAGACAAGCATTCATCCGTAGTAAAATTAGGAATTAACACCATACATAAATGATTTAACATATTACAAACATGAATCACCATTCATCAGTATAAATCAACACAGAATTACCGCGTTTCACCCCCTCCTGGGCTACGTCCACAAAATATTTTCTTCTTTCTTATATTTACGGCATTCAACTTGCGCTCTACACTACAATAGATGTTCAATATACAAATTTATGCTTACATTCATGGATTATTTACACAAAACATCCTATAATCGCAGCAGTTCCTTAGAACTCTTCTAGTTCTTCGACTTCACCTCTGTTCTCTGTTATCGTTGTTGTCGCTTCCAATTCTTTATTCTCTTTCATAATCTCTCTCACTTCTCTACTTTCTTCCCCTTTTACCTCAGGTTTTCTTTCCATCTCATAATGAGTTTTTTCCCACTCCTGCTCGGTTAGTGACAACTCATTCTGAGTTGGATACAGCTCATGCTCGACTAGTTTTCCCATATTTCACGAGACCTTGTTCCTTCATGTCCCCCATCTTCTTCTCTTTCTTCTCTCTTCTTTCTTGATATTATTGATCTTCTTTATCTTTCACCTTTTATTTATGTGTCATTTATTCTCGTTGTTCTCTCTCCAACCTGCATTGCATTCCAACACTCATACAAAATCACAAGGAAACTTCCCTAAAATAGAGTCGTCAGGAAAGATTTGGGTAAATGCATTGGGATGGAAGCTTGCCAAAGTGTCATTTGGGCACAAAAGAGGATTCAAAATCCTCCCCGACAATGGCACCAAATTTTTTTCACGCAAACTGTAGGTTGGTAAAAGCCCGACCCAATCCACAATATGGTGGTAACTGTGGGAGAGTCTACCCACTGTCACCTTAGATAAACCCTCCCCTCACTTTAGTGAAGGAGAAATCCAACAGAAGGGGGGAATATCGGGTGACCATAAAGGGAAATGAGATGGAAAGTGAGGTTATGGAAGTGATACCCCTATAAGTCAAAGTATTGAGAGAATGATGGCTTGGAAGTGAATATTAGAAATGGTAAATGGTTACCAAGTTCTTGAGTACCTATAGAATATAGTTGTACCTACCTGAGACACAATAAAAGACAAGATGCAACCCCAATAATCCAATAGAAAAGCAAGTCAGTAAGATTCCAAGTCAATAAAAGCCCAAGTAAATAAGCAAGAGGCCAACTCACTAAAATCCCAAGTCACTAAGAACCCAATAATCAACAATAAAATGATAATAAGAGCTGCTAAACAAGTCACTAAAATTCCAAGTAAATAAGCAAGAGGCCAACTAGCAATTACTAGTGTAACTCAAGTATGATAGCACACGACTCTAGAAACAGTTAAAGGTTGTTCGGGACAAGAATTGAAGAGATATTATTGCAGCCTTATGGCTGTAGCAAACAAGTGCTACAACAGAAAATTCCAACCACTCAAAATCACAAGTAAACCACCCAAAAGTTGCACAATGACTTGTAGTTTATTATGGCATCTTTCTAGCAACATTTGACGGTTGAAATGAGAGAAAAGTAAAATCTTTAAAGTGATTTGTTGCAACGCTAATGGATATAGATTCAATTTATAACATAAATAAGAGTTAATTAGATAAATATGATGCCCTAGGGGTGTCAGCAAACTAATATCATGTAGAATTGATTGCACTTTAAACAGTTTGAAAATCTCGTAAAATCATGTTACCCAATGCAAGTAATTTTATTTGTCCAATGCAAATTTCAGATTAGTTCCTTTAAAATATTGGGTAAATGGAGTCTTGGATTGTAATAGTTAGATCCACAATATCCCTAGGGGTGTAAACCCTCTTACTGCCTAGGGCATACAAATCAAACTTAGGTAAATCAAGGAGGGTGTACACCCTTGTACTCCTCCTAGAAACCTTGCAATAAATGATTTGTCACCTAGTAAATGAGATGAAGCTTGATGGAGGGTGTCAGCACTTATACTCCTCCTAGGGTTTCAACCAATACCAATTATGAAACAAGAAACAAGAATGAACAATTGGATATTTTCCTTACCAATTTTAAGAGATATGCAAGATAAAACCCTAGTTCACCAAGAATGACCATTCATAAGCAAGAGAAAAAAACCTCCAAGAGGTGTGTACCACCTTAGCTCCACAAATATGGAAGAGAATTCAACATAAGACATTTTCACAAGAGAGAGATATCCAAATTTCCCAAAGAGGGCACAAATTTCAGCCAAGTAGTCTTCTCACAATGGGAGAGCTATGATAAAAATTAAAACACTTTAATCTCTATTTATACAAATAATTTAAAAAGTTTTTTTTCCACTTAGTTTAGGGTAAACCACAAAAAAAGGGAGACTTTTCCCTTTATTTTTATCCTTTACAAATTTAATTCAAATTTAATTTTAAAAATGCACATAAGAAACCCTAAAAGATGATGTCATTCCTCTCTAGGGTGATATCAAGGCACTTCAAGCAAGTCGTTGGGATTGAAGGAGATGTGTTAGGACTCTAAAGGCCATACGTCTTCAATCCAAGGTTCTCCTCACTGCAATCTCTCCTCTCATTAAATCGTGACAAGTGGCCATCATCACAACCAAAACCCTAGCCCTAGGGTGACGTTAATCCCTCCAAGTGTGATGTTTTGGCCTCAAAAGAAAAACTTTGGGCTACCAAAATGCTAGGATAGATCCTCCAAGGTATCTCTCAAGCCTCCAAAGGTGTTGGGCATAGGCCTAAGTTGAGAATAATTATATTTTGTGTGCAATCCTATTTTTGGAGAAGGATTTGTTTTGGGGAAAGACCAATTTTTGGAAATGAAGACCTAATTTTGGAGCGCGCACAACAGGTGGAGGGAAAGAAGCATGCAAAAAAATAAGGAAAAGTAGCATGGAGGAGTGAAGCAATGTAGTGCACAGGAAGACATGCCTAACCATGATAGGGTTAGGGTTTTTGATAAGGATTGTAACGGCTATAAGCCTGTAAAATAGTATAAATAAGGGCCTAGGAGGTCTAGGAAAAGGGGGATGTCGGTTAAGGAAAAAGAGGTGTGTATGCAGGATAGAGACATATCATATCATAACAAAGAGAGTTGATTATCATGATTTTGTAGGATTTTTTATTGTAATAAGTTTGTAGGAGAGTCGAGTAAGGTATACCCTGAGGGTTAGGTCACAGGCTGAGGAGCCTAGTGTGATCTATTCCACCTCACAGAGGGTTCTTACCCTCAATCTTGATTGTATTATAGAATATGTAATGTGTGCAGCGTGAGATTTTGCAGCAGATTAAATAAAAGATAAGAGAAGCCATATCTTTGTGGACATAGCCCCAGGAGGGGGTGAACCATGATAAACCTTCTGTTATGTGTGATTTTTAATGAATTTTTACTTTCTATTGATCATTAGCTTATGAATGAAAGGTTAAAATAGCTATACCAGCATGCATGCATAGTTTTAAAGATGAATGAATCATATAAATACTTGAATAATTAACAAGGGTAATGCATAAGAAGGAAGAACAAAATCCCAGATCCCCACTCATTCCTAGACTGCAAACACCTGAGTATTGTAGTTACCCATAAAAGTTATCTTGGGTGAGACTACACTGTGCACCCTGTCTGTAGAATTTCCTTCTGGTGTACAAGGAGGGTTGATAGTTTTTTAGGGTTTTGTTGGAAAACTATTGAGATCTGAACCTGGGTCAGCCCAAGAAGAAGAGAGAGAATCAAACCAACAAATGGTTCTGTTGCTAGTTGCAAATGCATGGGATTGAGTGAAATAGATCTGCAGAAGAAACACACAGAGAATGAACATATAGAAGAGAATGTTCAAGCCATCGAATCCAACGAAAGTAGAGATTGAGAGATGGTTGAAAACAAAGGAACTTGAGTTTGCACAGAACGACAACAGAAACCCTAAGTTAATACCACGCAAATATCTTGACAAATATGTGTTTAGCGATTTGCATGAAGTATTTTTCTATGATTTCCCACATTTATTGCAGGAGTGGTTATTGAGGTTAAAGGACAACCACCCTACAAATTGAATCAGATAGTTGGAGTGGAATCCTGTGGAGATCGCGCAACTACAACAAGTTAATAACAAATTTACGTGCGAAGTAGATTTCTGGTTAGATAGTATTGTTGCAGGGTTTATTATTGAATTTGCAGTAGATACCGTGAAGTCCTACATCGTAGCAGAGAAATATTTTCTAAAGGGAACCAAAGGTAGGTACATCAAATCATTTTATACTTCAATCAATATTTTATTGTATGAAAATGGTGTGATTACCATGGAATCAGACAACTAAACTTCCCTGCGTGCATGGGGGAAAGGGGGGAAGCACTAAAAAGAGGTTGAGATATGGAAGAGGAGATGGATAAAAGAAATAAGAAGGAGGCCATGGACCCAATCATGATGGAAGAAGACCAGATAGAGCAGATAATGGAAAAAGTTGGAAAGACATGCAATGGAGTACCCTACCAATATAAAATGAATAACTAGAAGAGAGTCATACCCGACATAAAGGTCTTGGAAAGCGATGAAGAAGAGGTAGAGGATCTCTGGGATGTGGAGCATATTGAGGAAATCATGTGAGAAACATATGAGAGTAAAATAGGAGGTCCAAGTTTAGGGACAGAAGGAAAAACTCCAATCCAGATCATCTTTAGTGTGGAACCTACAACCCCATGTGCGACTAATACACCAGAAAGAATACCATCATTTAGACAATCGAATTTTAGTGGAAGAAAAGAAATGGTACAAGGATCCAATCAAGGAGCATCAACTGTGGGAGCCAGTTCAGGAAGAAAAAATCAATTTTCTACACTACACAGATGCAGTAGCTCAACACAGTTCAAAATGGCGGGACATGATCCCACGATCAAATTACCATAATTTTGGGGAGAGGCATCAAAGGACCTTGAAAAACATGTATTAATTTGTGAGAAGATATGGGAAGAAAAGCATATCACAAATGAGGATACAAAACTCGTGTAGTTAGTTATCACATTAAGAGACCGTGCATTGGATTGGTACATGAGCCTAGATGTAAATAGTCTGCAAGGAGTACCAAAGGCTATTGCAGACATGAAAAAACTACTGGTAAACAAATTTCAGAAGCCTGGCTCAGAAGACCAGTACATGAATGAAATGATTGAAATCAGGCAAAAACCAAGTGAGTCTATTTGGGATTTTGATCAGAGGTTCAAACCTCTGAAAGGTAAGTTGAAATATGCAATTATTGACATGAAGCATAGGCACTTATTTGTGAACTCACTATTACCACACCTCAAATACGTGTTAAGACAACATAAGTTCCAAACTTAGGCAGAGGCTCTGTAGGAAGCCTCACAACTAGAAGAGAACTAGTATCAAAAGACAAATCCAACAATAGTGGAGTTGAAGCAGGATCAGAAGAATTTAACATTTCAACTCAACCAGAATAAGGGCAAAGAAAAAAGAGAAGTTGTTTGGTGTACCCTATGCAGGACAGAAGGACACCATAAGAATGAATGTCCAACTTTTGCGCAGTATATGGAAAAAGGTGTACCAAATCCATTGCCAACATGAGGACCATGGTGTGAGATTTGTAAAATGCATGGGCATGATCCATATCATTGTCCAATGATGTAGAAGTATAAGACAATACCCAAAAGTTCATAATGCAAATTTTCAAATAAATGGATCATGATGATAAGGATTGTAGGAAAATGGAGCTGATGAGAGAAAGAAATTCATATACTTATAGGGTGCAATCATAAATGATGACAGGACAAGTTTCACCTCAGTTAATCCAGGTACCACCACCATACAACAATGCACAACAACAGTACAATAATGTGCATCCTGAGTACAATAATGCACATCCACAATATAATGTCACACAATATAACCAAGAACCTCAGTACAATGCACCATGAAGAGATCCAGGTGGATACAGAGGAGGAGGTTGAGGAAACAGAGGATTTGGACGAGGTAGAGGACCAGTAGTGTGCCACAACTTCCAACAACCAGGACATTATGCAAGGGATTTCCCACTTCTACCAATGACATGTATGTATTGTCGCGCAGCATACCATGACACAGAAGATTGTCCAACACTCTTGGGAAAGATCCAAGAAAAAAGGAACTAGAATAACCAGAATGTCTAGTGGATTTCTACAGAATCCAATGATGATGGGAGAAACATCAATATAGTCACTCGAGGAAGATCAAAGATAGGAAATGATGCAACAAAACAAGATCCAACGCAACGCCAATGGGTTAAGAAGAATATTGAGCCATGGAAGCAGTTTGACGTGCGAGAAGTAAAGGAAACATTTAAGGAGGCTAGATAAGAGTTTCTCAAGAAAAATGTTTCATCTACATCAGCTACACAACTAACTCAAAACTCACCAATGTATGAGATGCCCTCCTCAATGGACCATACCAATGAAGGACAACCTTTAGAGAAAGTAAGTACCATAAAGACTTTTCTACAATCATGTGTTAAGTTATTGAAGGATCCATCATCTGTTAAGGTCTTACAAAATCTACTAGAAAGATTCAACACAAAGGTATAAGGGAAGTTAGAACAAAAAACAGTCGACCATATCCATACAAGAAGAAGCACAAGCAGAGAATTCAGACTAAATGCTAATATTGGGGATTTCAACATGGGAGATATTATACTAGACTTAGGCTCTAAATTAAATGTCTTGCCTAAGAATACATGGTAGTGTATGGGACAACCCACACTAGGTTATTCACCTGTCCAGTTGAAATTATCAAATCAACATAGAGTGTTACCAATTAGAAGGCTTAAGGGTGTGACAGTAGGTCTGGATGGAGTGCGCACTATGGCATATTTTGAAGTGATATAGATAGTAGATGGAACAACACCTTACCCATCATTGCTTGGATTATATTGGGCATTTCATAAGAAGGATATAATCAACCTGAAGACAATAAAAACAACTTTTGAATCAAGTGAATATAGAGTCATTGCACCATTGGATCCTTCAGAAGGATAAAATTTTGTAGAGGCCACTTGTTTGGATTTGGAAGAAATAAACCAATTGTAAAGAACCACCATGTGAGAAGAGGATTATGTTAACACAACTGCATATGGGGTACTCAGATAGAGAAGCATTACATCATGTTCTTATGACTCAGACACAAGTTCGGAGAATTGGCAACAACGATTACATGAAATTTCCACAAGAAGGTGTGCAAGAATAGATCACACGGTAAGATGGGTTGGTACAGAGATACGAGAACCTCCTAATTTTCATGGGTTAAATAAATTAGAGGAAGTCTTGACAGAATACAAAAAGGAAGTATTAGAAAATCAGAGGCTCCTATCCCTATATATTTCACTCAAGGCAATGCCTGCAAGATGGTGGGGTGCACACAAAGAAACAATTCAGGACTGGTATTAGTGTAAACGACTACTACGCATTAGATTTGGCACAAAACAGGGGAGAAATAAAATACAGAGGTATGATGGATAAGGAACAAAATGGAGTATGACAACATTAGAGGAATGGCCTCATCACTTTATCCATACATTGGAAGGGATCCCAGTGAACTGGTACATAGACTAGGAGATGCGCAGAGGCACTACAAAATGGATAGAATTACAGCATAATTTTGTAGAAACCTTCTCATTTGAACATGAGAACCCCAACACTGATTCAGTGTTGAAGCTAATACAGGAAGTGATATTTATTAATGAACCGAAGGTTGAAATCATGACACAATATCAACAACAGAACAGACAAAAATTCAAATACTTACTCTCATAATATCATGTCGAAGAAGAAGCACCAGATGAAGATGAACCGTGCAACATTCATATTAGAGAAATTGAAGGAGAGAGAGAGGTGGAAGGTCCATCTCTAGAATCAAAATTATTTGTTGCACCAATCAAAGTTAAGAAAGAAAACATTGGGATGAATGATAATCCTAAAATGGCAAGTATTGGAGACTATTGGGATGAGAAACATTGGAAAGAATAACAGAGTTATTTCGCGAATACAGTGACCTATTTCAAATGAACTTCACAGAGATGAAAGGCATAGCATGAGAACTGGGTGAGAAGAAGATACCCCTCAAACCTAAGGTTATACCTGTTAGACAGAGACCTTACAGATTAAATCCAATGTATAAGTAGAAAGTGAAAGAAAAAATTGACCGAATGTTGGAAGATGGCATTATAGTGTTGGACACACTTACCACACTTAGAGGGGGTGGTGAATGAGAGTGGGGATCTTTTTCCCAAAAATTCCCTCTTACAAAAAAACTCCTTAGTTAACATTCAACATTTTCTCATTACTCATTGCTGTCATTTATAATCAGTTATATGTGAATACATATCAACAACATATATCATCAACATATCATCAACAAATCATCTCCACAAGGAACACAAAGAACACAAGATGTATCTACAATTTTTCTTTTTATTATGGACTTCAATCCGGGGGTTTTTCAGCAACAATTGAATAGAGTACAACTCTACAAGAGTACCAGCTCTATATGCAAGACTCAGCTTAAATTCTCAGCACCAACTGAGATGAGGCAACAATCCTCAACAAATATCAATCTGTCAACATAAACAAGTCCATCAACCATGCACCAACCTGTGCCAAACAACCTGTAATCAACCTGTACCATAAACAAGTGCATCCAACCATGTACCAAGTATATACCAATCATGTGTCAACTACTCATCATCAATGAATCATCAATATGTACCAACGTCATCAACTATACACCTCATGTATGTGCCAACTCATCAACTGCTTGTCTCAACCATGACTAGTTTTGGATTAGTCAACAACCCCAACTTGAAATAATCATAACTTTGTACCTGTAATGAATAAAGATCTAGAACTGATACACAATGTTATTCAATGTGTTTTATACAATTCCTCTAGGTGGAACTACTTGGAACCTCTCAGAAAATGAGTTATAACAAAAATGACATACCTTGCTTAATTCTGGCTTATTCTAGAGAACGACCTTGTAGAGTGTGGCAAGCACCAAATATTCATTTAATTGATATGAAACTGTTACAAAAAATACTAGAGCCTGTACCCTAACCAACACATTTGGTCTCACTGAATTTGTATTTGTTATGAATAACTTATGATGTTTTTACCCGAAACACCTATTTTTGACTAGTTTCAGGACTAGCCACAAACCCTATTTTCCACGGAGTGTAACTCCCAAAATACAATGACCGACAAGATGAATTTTTTACCACAGATACTTGGGTATGGTTTATCAATGGAATATAAATTTAACAGTCTGAATCATTATAGAAATTTTTTTATAGAGAAAATGGTGAGATGACATGTAAATAACATACCTTAGAAAGCACCATCAAAAGAATTTATCCTTCCTTGCATTTCGGCCTTCTTTTCTTCACCTTTCCTTGGAATTTTGGATTAGTTATATTTGGTTACCTAAAACACATATATATATTCAATATTCTCAAGTGTGATTAAAATGAGAGAGCCTTGCCTCTTATTTATACTCTCCAAGTAGCTTCCTTAAAAACATCTTCTAGGTCACTTGGCCCCACTTTCCTTAATTTAGGGTTAACCCACTTCTAATTTCTCCA
>ML830093.1:36888-56185 GCA_009831015.1 Picea engelmannii | reverse complement strand
GACTAAAATATTCGCCAAAAAATTATATATACATTTTATATTATTGATAAAATAGCCTTCAATTTTTCCTATGTATCATGGGGATTCGCCCATTTATTATACATATAAATTTAGGGGGGGTTCTTAAAATCACCCCTGGTTCTTACATGTGTTTTATGCAATTCCTCCAGGTGCAACTACTTGGAACCTCTCAGAAAATGAGTTATAGAAAAAATGACATACCTTGCTGAATTCTGGATTATTCTAGAGAGCGACCTTGTAGAGCGTGGAACGTACAAAATATTCATTGAATTGATATGAAAATGTTACAAAAACTACTAAAACCTGTACCCTAACCAAAACATTTGGTATCACTGAATTTGGATATGTTATGAATAAGTTATGACGTTTTTACCCGAAACACTTGTTTTTGACTAGTTTCAGGACTAGCCACAAATCCTATTTTCCACAGAGTGTAACTCCCAAAATACAATGACCCACAAGATGAAATTTTTACCATAGATACTTGGGCATGTTTTATGAATGGAATTTCAATTTCACAGTCTGAATCATTATAGAAAAAATTTATAGCGAAAATGGTGAGATGAGCTGTAAATAACATACCTTAGAAAGCACCATCAAAAGAATTTATCCTTCCTTGCATTCCAGCCTTCTTTTCTTCACCTTTCCTTAGAATTTCGGCTTAGATATCCTTGGTTACCTTAGACACATATAGATATTCAATATGCTCAAGTGTGATTAAAATGAGATAGTGTTTCCTCTTATTTATACTCTCCAAGTAGCTTCCTTAAAAACATCTTCTAGGTCACTTGGCCCCACTTTCCTTAATTTAGGGTTAACCCACTTCTAATTTATCCATTAAATATATTATTTAAATAATTTATTTTGTATTCATTTTGAATTATAGTACACTCATCACTTCACTTTATTATTTTCCTTTTAAAAACCCTTAAACCACTTTGACTACTTTGACCTTTTGGGGCTTCTAGATGACATGTGAGGGTCCTCCAACTTCGTAAGGCCATAACTCTCAAACCGTGAGGAGTTATGTGATGTTCCACATACCACCAGAAATGGCATGACATGTACTATCCATATAGAATAGTATTGTCTGAAAATATATCATAACTCATACCATTACCCATCAAACAAACTTGGGTCCATTACCCAAACCTGGGGTCTCCAACTTCTCATGGCCGTAACTCTCTAACCGTGAGGAGTTATGTGAAATTCTACATACCATCTGAAATGGAATGACAAGAAATATACATCTAGGATATTTTATCTGAAAAAATTGATGTCCTTCATCTCATTATTCCACATACAAGCATGGGTCCTCCAACCATTCTTCTAGGATAACTCAATCCACAAAGCATCTTCCCGTGAGGGATTTCACCATAAGGGGACCACTTTGGAGTTCATCCATTTTTGCACCTTATCAATCATGATAAGAAAATAATGAGAGCATGGGTCCTCCAACCATTCTTCTAGGATAACTCAATCCGTAAAGCATCTTCCCGTGAGGGCTTTCACCATAAGGGGACCACTTTGGAGTTCATCCATTTGTGTACCTTATTAATCATGATAAGACAATAATGAGTCATCTATACATTTTTCCAATAGTGAATCATATACCAATGAAACCACATCGATCCATCTTCATCATGTATCAATGACAACTCATTGATCCATCTTCATCATAACAATGAAAACTCATTGATCCATCTTCATCTATGAATTTTCATTAAGGACAATACATATTATATTACATCAATCATCAATCAATCAATCCTTTGAAAACAATCAATCAAACGATTGGCATCAATGACAACGTGATCCAACATATAGAACTAGTAGAGGAATTTGAATGGATCAGTCCTATGGTAGTCTAAGAAAAGAAGCAAGGGTGGATAAGGATTTGTGTATATATAAGGAAACAACGATGCTTTATTACATGACCATTTCCCTACCCCTTTTACAGATGAAGTCTTAGAGAATGTGGGAGGCCAGGAATCACATTCATTTACAAATGGATTCTTAGGTTACCATCAGATCAAAATAGCTCCAGAGGACAAGTATAAGACTACTTTTCCTATAGAATGGGGATCCTACCAATATACAGTCATGACCTTTGGGCTGAAGAATGCACCAACTATATTTTAAAGAGTAGTCATATATTTGGAATTCATAGCTCAGTTTCTAGGAGTATATTTGGATGATTGGACTATTTATAGTCTTTTAAAAGACCATGTAGAAGTGTTAATACTAATGCTGGAAAGATGCAGGAAATGCCATATATCATTAAACATCAAGAAATGGATTTTTGGCACACCTTTTGGGATATTGTTGGGACATATAGTGTGCAAACAAGGTTTAATAGTGGACCCTATTAAGATTGCAGTCATCGTAAATTTACCACCACCAAAATCAGTGCGCCAGTTAAGAGAAACACTGGGACATACATGCTATTATAGGAAATTTATAAAGGGGTATGAGCAGATTTCTGCACCAATGGAAAAATTGTTAAATAAGTACACCATATTTCAATGGAATGATGATTGTCATCAAGGGTTAGACACTCTAATGGAAAATATGATGACAACACCTATATTAGTATTTCCATATTGGGAAAATACATTTCATGTGCACATAAATTCATCATCTATAGCACTTGGAGCAATTCGAGCACAACCCTGACCATGGTACTTAGACCATCCTATAGCCTTTGCAAGCATAAAATTGTCAAAATCAGAGCAGAATTACAACACCACATAAAGAGAAGGCCTAGCTATGGTATATGCACTTTAGAAATTCAGTCACTATTTACTGGGAAAAAAAATTAAAATGTTCACGGACCATTCTACCCTCAAATATCTATTCAACAAGCCATTGTTAGGGAGGAGTATTTGTAGATAACTATTATTATTCCAAGAATTCGATTTCGAAGTAAAATTCAAACCGGGGAAGATGAATGCAGGACTAGATCACCTGTCAAAGGTAACCAATGGAGAATAACCGACTAATTTGTAAGACAACTTCCCTGATGCACAATTATTTTTAGTACAGATAGTTGATGAATACTTCATTGATATTATTGAATACTTAAGTATAGGGGTTTCGCCATAAAACTTTAGCACCATGCAGAAGAAAAACATAGTAGTCAGAGTTGCAAATTATCAACTCATTGCAGGTCATTTATACAAGATGGTCATAGATAGTATTTTGAGAAGGTGCGGGTTGGAACATAAATGGCCCAAAATTTTGGCAAAATCTCATCAAGGTATAGCCAGAGGACACTATGCAGGTAGAGCTACCAAACAAAAGGTATTACACGTAGGATTATAGTGGCCAACAATCCACAAAGATGCCAAAGAATACTGCCAGAACTATGATGTTTGTCATAGGGTTGGAAAACCCAATAGAAGGGATGATATGCCCCTAAGACCACAAGTAACTATGCAAGTATTTGAAAAATGGGAAATAGACTTTGTTGGACCTATTAATCCACCAACAAAAAGGTCAGGAGCTAGATATATCATTACTATGACTAAATACTTAAAAATATGGGCAGAAGCAACACCCGTCACAGATTGTAGCACAAGACAACAACACACTTCTTGTTTGAGAAAGTGATCACCAGATTTGGATGTCCCGGGATATTGATGAGTGACCAAGGCACTCATTTTATTAATAATACCATCAGGGCAATGACTAAGGAGTTTGAAGTCTATCACCAGAAAAGTACACCATATCATCCTCATGCAAATGGAACAGTAGAAGATTTCAATAAGATTTTGGAAAATGCATTGACTAAGATTTGCAACATTAACAAAGATGATTGGGACTTGAAAATACCAGCAATATTATGGGCATACAGGACCACATGCAAGAATTTGAAAGGACATACACCATTCAGACTGGTGTATGATCAGGAAGCAGTGGTGTCATTAGAATTTCTAGTACCAAGTCTGTGCATAGCAGTAATTACCAACGTGACAGAAAGAGGTGAAGTACAGGAGAGGCTAAGATAACTAATGGAAATGGAAGAGAACATGATTATGGAAGGATTTCACCAAGAAGAATAGAAAGAAAGGGACAAAGCCTGGCATGACATACATATTAAAAAGCAGAGCTTTAAGGAGGGAGAGTTAGTTCTTCTCTATGACAACAAATTTTTGCAACACCCTAGCAAGTTTAGAATGCATTGGCTAGGGCCATATGAAGTAAATATTGTCACAGATAGGGGATTTGTACAACTAAAGGAATTGGGAGGAACATAACTGAAAGGGATGATCAATGGTATTCGATTGAAATTGTACAAGGATAGTCGACCTACTAACCCTTGAAAGTTGCAGTACAATAAGAAAGTCATGTATATAGTGTACTATAGTATATATTAGGAAAAAAAATGATAAAAATAAATAAAAAGGGGAAAAAGAAGAAAAAAGGAATATAAAAATAGAAAAAGGAAGAAAAACACAAAAAGAGGCAGAAGTTGATTGAACCACAGGAAAGTGAAAAAAAAAAAAAAAATTGCGTGCAACAATTACTGTGACAACATCAGAAGATAACGTGCGGGAAAAATTATACTCGGAGCAAATGCATGAAAAAAGGGGAAAACAATTACGATTGGGTTTATAAATGGCGGAAAGCACGCGCTAGTTCAACACTTAGTGTGTTTTGAGCATAGAGTGAGATACAAAGTGCATGCCCTAGATATAAATTTATGAAGAAGCAAGCGAGTGTGAGAATTGGATAGAATATGACTCCACCAAAGTTCGGTGCCCCAGGACAATATGTGCGGGTTACTCGACAGGGACAAAGGCGCAAGGAAATATTGAGACAGACTGAGAACATCATCGAGCTTGAGGATGTCACTACTTCAGACACATAGTCAATCAGCCTGACACAGGTTGAAGAGGAAACATCGAAATCACCACAAGGGGAAATAGGGCATAGTTCCAAGACCCGGAATGGTATCCTGAGCCCTAATCTTGAAACCCCCTCTAAACATGATGAAATGAAGGATCAGTGACAGGGCCATGAAGAAGAAGAGGTGTTGGTCGGGGACATCACCGATCGGCTGGACTTTGAGAGAGAAGAAGAGGACGCAGAGGCAGACCCATCTATTTTCAGGTAGAAAAGAAAGGTGCAGGATTTCATGGACATCACACTTCCATATCTCCCAGACACAGTGGTCATTGTGGACGATATGCTCGAAAAAGTACCAAAACTTAGGTAGTCAGACCACGATGTGTGCGATGCAACCAAATTCCAAAAATTGGTTGAAGAGACATACTTAGAAAACAAATGGGAAATTGGACCCTTAGGTAAACTGATAATGGAGCCCGTGCAGTGGATAACGGGGTTGTATAAATCCATCATAATGAACCTCTTGGATATATCACACTTCGGGTGCAGTAAAAATGTCGGGCTCTGCGTCTAAAAATTAGTAGCCCTGGTACACGGCAAAATCCTTTGGATGGATAGGCTAGTACAATTGGATGTGTTGTTGATCGCCAAGATCACAGGATTACCTACAGTCGACACATAGCTAGAAGAGTACTTGGATAACAAGGCACATGAGAAGGAAATCATCGAGATGGTAAAAGAACATCTTGGAACCAATAGGGGAAACATGGGCATTGTGCTCAAGGACGTTAATGACAATGAGACGAGGTTCTCCAAAAATATTATGGCTTGCAAGTTGCTTAGAAAATGTAGAAAAGAAGAATCTCTAGCAAAAGTCATCGAAGTAGCCGCGCAATGCGCAAAAGGAGTAATGTTCAGTTGGGCGCGGTACCTGTTGAACCATTTTTTGGTGGATTGCAGAGATACGCAGGAAAATGGAACCGAATTCCATTACTCTTGGCTCATCATTCTTATAGCCTTGACAGGGTGGCAGGAACCAAAGTTCTCAGCCTTCCTGTATAGGAAAGGAAGATTCTATGTGGCCAGATATGAGTCCCTCTAGAAGGCCAAGGATAATAAAAATCAACAAGAAAATGACACAGTGTTTGCGATGTTGCTGGAAGAAATAGAACAATGCACAACAAATGTGTGGTGCATTCCTATGGAGGTAATCCAAGAAACGGAAGGGATAGCCAGGTTCAAGAAAATCCATGCATCATATGTGGATCTAGGTTGTAAGGGATCCAAAGAAGGTATGGTTGGAGATGCAATATTGTGTCACCAGGGAAGAATTTGACTAGATAATTAAAGACTGGCCTGCGTAGTGGAAGTTGTCTGTAGAAAAACTAACAACAAGATCAGTCGCGACACAATCCACCAAGCCCAAGGAAAAGGATGAAGCAGGTTCCTCAACAAAAACAGATAGTCCAGTCGATAACACTAGAAAGGTTGCAGTGTTGAATCAGCTATCAAGAAGCAACGTAGTGCCTAAAATACCAAGGAGGGCAGCAACAACGACAAGGAAAAGCAACCAACAATAGACCATAAAGTGGAATACATCATAGGTTGGTGAAGAAAGGGTCCAGGTTACAATGAGTGGGGCTCAACCCTTACAAACAACAAGGAAGCCAACCTAGGTAGAAGAGGTGCGAAAAAAGAGGAAGTATGTCATGAAAGACCCAATCATCACCATGAAAGAGGATGATGGTGAGTTAATCGTGGACAAGTTCCAAGACAAGGAGGAAGAGGTGGTTCGGATTGCAGTGGCACAAAGAGAAGAGATCATGGACAAGCTCATAGAGGTCCATGAAACTCTATAAAAAAGTACGAAGTCAAGTAGTACCATAGGCCACAATGCAGCAACAGGAAAAGACACAGCGACCCCCTACGCAGAACGAAGGAGGGGAGACAGTACATTTGGTAGTACAAGGCAGGGAGACATTCATAGTCACTCGCCAAATGATCAGAATGGATCATGATACTGTGCAGAAACCCATGGGGGAAGTTGAGCAGTTTGAAGTCATCTTGGCTTAGATACCCACCAAGGCACTATACAGACTCAAGGCCAGCATAATGCAAGAAGTGAAATCAAGAGCCTGCACAGATGTGACTAACTTAGAGGTGGGTATGGGAGTCTCCAAACTGTTACAAATCACATGCAACCAACTGAACTCAGAGAAATAAGAGGAGGAAAAAAGTGCAGATAATCTAGAGAAGGGGATAAGAGTGTTATATGATCGTATCTCAGAAAGTGCGCAAGCACCAGAGAGGAGCATAGAGGAGAAGATAAGAATTATTTTATAAACAATTGAGGGATATCGGCAGGAAATCAAGGATCTCAAAGAAAATCTTAATCCTACAACTCCTCCAAAGGTTAGAGAACAGAGGGAACAACAATTTTCACTCCAAATAGCAGAGATGGAAAAATAAGTGAGGTAAGTCACAGAGTAGTTCGACAGAACTGCGTAGATCTGGACCATTTTAGAATAGGATGAAAAGGTCCAACAATGGGACCAACAAGAGGAGAAAATCAGAGCTTCCATACAGGAGATAAAACAACGAAAGAAAACAATGAGTATTACAGAGCGCTTGAAGGGCACTCAAGAAATGAATACTCTGCAGACAGAGTTAAAGACAATGTTGACGCCTAAAAAGCACAACATGAAATCCCTATCTGCAAATAAGTTGCAATGCATTTATACATACATATTATTAATATTAAATAGGTGGGGCTCCTATAGAACAGTAATAAAAGGAAATGAATCCTCATGTTAAGATGTCAAAGCTTCGCTTATTATTGCATTACAAGAATAATTACACAATTGGGAACAAAAGGAAAACACTGGTTCTAATTGCAATCTATGGAAGATTGGTTTATCATTTGATTTGAAAAGAAATGTTTATGTCATTAGACATTCTTGCCCTTTCTACATATAGACTATGATACTAAGTCTGAATTATACACAAACTTATGTTTGGACAATGGGTCATCATATGGTATGGAGTTTCTTTGGCAGATTGTAGGTGTTGTGGATCCTTGTGGTGGTTTTTGACCTAACATTGTTGATATTATAGGTTTGTATAGTTACCTTGTCAAAACGTTGGATATATGTGTAAGTATTGATGGAAGTTGGTGCGCTTCATTATGCTATGGTTGATGACATTTAATATTGGTAGATGGGAAGCGACATAGATTTATTGCACATCATTCTTACCCTATCTCGGGGATGCCACCTTCACTATGTTTTGGTATTCGTTGTGGGCGCTCTGGTAAATAGAAACTCAACCATTTTTCAGTCTTTAATAAGTTGTGTCTTGTGGTTTCTTTAGTTCTACTCTTATAGGTATGAATATTTTATCTCTTCATTCATTAAATAGAAACTCTTCTCAAGTTAAAATCATTTTGTTGGCTCTAGGACTTTGCATGCGAAATGTATTGTTTTCCAAAGTTATAGCATTTTGATTTGGGGTTTTCCTTGTTTTTCCTTTTGGGCATTGGAGCAACTTAAACAAAACTATAGCTCGACTATGTGTTTGGGTTAGGGTATGAATTATGTTTTTGCCTGGAGAAAATGTTGTATTTATATTGTTTATATAAAAATATGGTATATTGTTTGCATTATGGTTGTGCAAAATGTGATGTATTTGCTTGCTTGCTGGCATAAAATTGATTTGAACCTGAATTATTGTTCAACACTCTACTATGTGGGATTATTTGGATTAGTTGTGTTTGGAACAAACGTTGGCAATTGGGTTGTTGGAAAAGGTTTTTACAGCAATTAAATTTGCGTTTGCTCGGATTCTATGACTAATTTCTAAATTGTTCTCCTTTTCTGTAAAAGAAAAGGGCAATGAAGGATTATTATATTACCCTAGCCAGACCCAGATCTTGGAAAATTTGTATGTCATAAATGTTGTCACCTTGGAAATTTTCCAAGAAAAAATTTGAAGGAATCATTATCACTGTGCTTATGGGTGCACTGTAAATCTCACACCTACTCCATTTTGGTTTAGGCCTTGTTTCCTAGTGAATTCGAACATGTAAATAAATCATAGTCTTGTTTCTTATAATCATAACATTGATTCGAAAAATAAATAACGTGGGCTCATTGTGTTATTTACCCACCAGGAATTTGTTCGACTTCTGAAGTTGATATGAGTTGTTGATTATTAAACCCACATTGGGGTTTTTCAACCATCTTGGTTTCACTTCCAATGATTTGAAGTTAGCAATATTTTTTTATGCACCGTCGAAGGGTCCCTGTGATTCCTTTCAATCTTTCATGTCGATTTAAGATATTTTAGTTATGATTATTTTCAAGCCAAAATGTTGAGTTATTTTTCTCCTACAGATCGCTTTACCATTTAAAAAAAAACATCTATGGTTTTGGGAAGAAAGAAAAGTTGATAGTTCTGGAATATTCCTCGTATTTGATATTAAATTTTTTGAAGGTTGTAGTTTGGATGTTGTATGATGAAGTGTTAAAAAATAAATAGTTGTGTCTTGAATGAGTTTTGTTTAAGGGGATTCTTGCTATTCGAATCGGCCTGGTGAATAAGGGTAAAATAGTTCCAACAAAGAATATTATTATGAAGTATAGAGTTAATGAATGATATTTTATTTAATGGAGCAATAACCATCTTACTCCCGCCCATTATATCATGTTTTCACTCATTACATGCCCATCATTCTCCCAATAACATTTAATTCACTTCCATGTTTTGTTATTATAAATTCATTCAAAAGATTTAGATGATGATTTGGGTGAAAATTTCAATACTAAGGCATTGTTTTATAAAGGAAGGGCTCTCCATTTTACTTGAACAGTATTCATTCATTCTTTCCCTTCATGATATCATTTTTCATTCATTACAAATCCCCCCATCTTCCCAATAGCATTTAATTCACTTCCTTGTTCATTGGCAATTAATTATTAAATTCAGTATTTGGTGGATTGTATCAATGGATGGCTTGCATATGCTTTTGTTGTGAATAATAGAGCCAACATCTTGATTTTATTTAGGTAGAGTATTAGTGAATGGATTATTAAATGTTTTTGTATTCTGATTGAAATATTGCTTCATGATGAGTTTTTTTAGCAGGGGAAGCAATCACATAGGTGCAAACAGAGGTAGAGGAAATAATTTGCAAAGAGGCCATAAAAGACCACGATTATCAATACATTTTGATGATGATATGAATGAACTAGATAATCTTTTTCATGATGGGTTCTTCAACCTAGTTGGCCAAGGGATTCTCCAATCCTGACCTGAGAGGCATCCCTTCCATCCACATCAAAACTTCTATGGTATCCATCTTCCTTCTCATGTTTCTATGCAGCCAGAACCAACTGCAAATGATGGTTGGCAAGAGATTGTCCATCAGCCTGCTACACATCATAATGGTTGGCCTATAGTATATTTTTCATTACCTCCCCCTCCACTACCATTCAATCCAAATGCCCAAGTTGATCACATTGTTTCACCTATCGAGTCCTCACACGCAAGAAAATGGCTCAAAACCACCTTGCCCAAACTAGAGATTGATAAAGGGGAAAAAGTGGCCAATTCCCCTAACTCTTCTGAGAATTCCTCTAAATCAGTATCCTCCCATATTCACATCAAATACAATTTCTCCCATTTCATCAATGAGATCCATCCTTAAGGTTCCAATCATCCTAAGGCTGCAAAAGAAAGATCATAAGAGGGTAGTAGTGGAAAGAGGCAAACCGCCTCTCATAGCAAATATGGATTTTGATGTTGTTATTGGCATGGTAACAAACTGTTTTTTTTGGACAGCAAGCATATATTTAGACAAAATGTTTTGGACAACATGGATACTATCCTATTTTTGGTCAACAATCATATTTTATTTTTGTTCAAATGTTTGATTATTTATGTGAATGGGAGTTACAAGGAGAATGTTGGAGCATATCTTGGGTTATTATATTTCACTTTATGCTGATTATTGAAGTCAATAAAAAGGGAGTAACAAGGAGGAGTCATATTTTGTTAAAATTTAACAAAGGGATTAGGGGTCCCACCTATTTAGTTATTATTTGATAGACATGTATTTATTATTATCTATTTGTCTCAAACTAGTGGTTAAGCTAACTAAATCTTAACAAAAGAAAGGTAGTTGAACTACCATAACTTATTTTGAAGAAGAAGAAAAGCCCAATCAAAACAAAGAGACAAAGGAGGAGAGAACAGAAGGAGAACTTCTCATATAAGGTTTTCTCTATAATTGTGAGATATTTCTTTTTCTTCATTCATTTTGAGTTTACTAGAAATCTAAACCATCTTGATGACAACATGGTCTTATTGAAGGCAACAAGATTCAAAAAATGAATCATATCTTTCAACAACTTATTTCTAAAGGTTATGATATTCTTTGGCAGTTTGTGTGTTCTTGTTTGTTTATGGATTAGATTTCGTAACTGATAAAGGATATTTTGTAGAGTCAAGTGAAAACACTTTTATGGCAAGTTGATCCAAATCTTTAGCTTCAGTTTCTTTGTTGTCAGAGTATTTTTGTATGGTGTCCATCGGAGGCTTCTAAATCTGAATTTGCTCCCACCCTTGCAAGGGGTTTGTAAAGAGAATTTCGCTTTGTATCTCAGAATGAAATTAATACAAAATAAATTAGTGTTCTGATTCCAGTGTCATGTGTGTATATTATGATATTGTTCAGATTTTACTTTTATTCCCATCTCTTTTCCTGTACACGCTTATGTGTATCTCTGCTTCTTTTCTTTTTTTTGTTTTTATAGTTACATATGACATATAAAATCAGTTGTAGTCCCTAGTATATATTACTTGTGGATTAAGAGATTGTTTTGAATTAAAGGCTATAAACCCTAGGTAACATTCCCAACTATCTTGCCTTATCCTAGCAATATTTTAAAATGCTTGAGTAAGGTTCTTCATACCTTTTCCTCAACATTTATTTGGCGACCATACTGGGGAGATCTTCCCTATCTCTCTGGTTGATTGTATCACGATTGTATTTTATTTTTCTATTCTCCTTGATTGTTTTTTTTTTCCATGACAATACATGTTACAAGACAACCCAATATTGGAAACGGTCATGATGACCAAACCAACATTGCATTGACTTTATTCAACACTATTTTAGAAACTTCTAGTACTCGTGCTGAACTTGAACGCTCTTGGGAAGTAATTGAAAGAGACATAAATATTCGTGAACGTTGGGAAGCCAGGCAAAGGTAGCCCACAAATCAATAGTAACCTCACTTTTCCTACCTCTTTGGTCTTTCTTTTCATGTCCTCTAATCCTTGCATCTCTCGAAGGAGAAGAGGGTTGTCCCCTGAAGCTACCCTTATTTTTGAAATAGTAAGGAGGAAAATTGTCTTATCAACACAACAAAGTGATCTTAGGCGAACGTTATTTGATTCTTCTAGTTCACATTTATCACCCATACCTATCACTTTCAACATGACATCTGCGGGTAGCGGTAGTGGCACCGGAGGTGCCTCCTCCTTGCAACCTTCTACTTCATCAGTAATTGGTAGTATCTACAGTCATCAAGTCCCTATTCAATCCAATACCAATCCTACTAATTTCATAAAGAAATATGGACTTTTCCAATTTGAGGAAGATGCTATAACCATGCCATGTCACATATCTTCTCCCTTGAATCTTGCACCAGCCACTCACCCATTACCAAAATTCAAGGATCATTTACCTAGGTTTTCGAGAAGTGGTACAATTACTACAAATGAACACCTGGTAGCATTTTCTAATGCTTTTCATAACATAGGGGCTAACGATAATGACACTTGCATGTGTTTATTTGTCAATTCTTTCAAAGGGAAAGTTGCAGCAGAATTTTTTGACTTCCCTCCCAAAATCCTTTCCACTTGGGAAGAATTGGTTTATTGGTTCAAGTCCACTTATAGATAGCCCAAGAGTCCAATTGAGCAGTTAAGGGAATACAATAATATTTCCTATAAGGATGGTGAAACCATTAAATATTTTAACCTTCGCTTCACCAAATTATATAATCAAATCACTGAACTAATCCACCCTCAAAATCAGGTTGCTTTCATGCATTATTATAATGCATCACTTTCCTGCTATCGTCATAGACTTGAAGAGAAGGATATTGACAATCTCAGTTCCACCCTTCAGACTTTCCTAGAATATGAAGAGCAACTTGAAAGAACGGGTCTCCACAAGGGAGACTTGGTCAAGCAAACAGACATGTCCTCCCTCCTACAAATCATGTAAGATATGAATAATAGGATGATAGCCTACGAGTGAAAAGGAAATTCCTCTTCATCTTCCTCGAGGGATTCTTCTTCTTCCTTAGCGCCTTTTAGGAATAATAATGAAAACACTTTTTAGCCAAAGGCCATAATGAATTGTAGTTGGTGTAACTTCTGTGAAGAAAATCACAAGGAGAGTACCTGCAAAGTTAAGATAAATGCTAGGGATAAGATATTTGGAAAAAGGCCCAATACCACGATCGTTGTTTTAGATTGGGTTGAACCAAAATATTTTATGGTAATCAATACCAGGAATAAATCTTACACTGCTAAGGGAAAATATGACCTTCCCTGCACTTCTCCTACCCCAAGCTCATCTTCTCAAAATCTTGATACACAAGCTATCAGAACTTCAGAAAATCAAGGAGTGTCTTCTCCTCTTCCCTCTTCTAAGTATAATATCCTTAATCAATTGGCTAATATCAAAGTTGATGCTACTTTTTTGGACATGGTTGTCATCCTAGAACAACAAAAGTATCTTAAAAACTTTATGGAAGTTAATATTTCTACCATAGACAATCTATTTGAAGAGTCAAAGGAAGAGGACTCAATTGTAAATAAGATAGGTGTAAATAATTTTAGAAACCCTGTAAAAAAAAAAAACTTTCTATATCTCAGTAAAAATCATGGATAAAATATCTCATTGTTTCCTAATTGATGGTGGGTCCGGTCCAAGTGTGATGTCTAAAATTATCATGGAAGAGCTTGGCTTATCTTGCACTAACAAAAATTCTAGGAGCACGTTCTCTTATAACAGTTTGCAACAATCAACTATAGGTGAAATCAAGGATGTAACCTTAGTTATGTGCACACATCCCAAGATAAGAACAATCCTCAACATCCAAGTAATTGATATGTCGGTGAGTAACTATTCAATTATTTTAGGAAGAGATTGGCAATCCTTAACTCATGGATACCTTTCACTTGATGGTACACATTGTTTTGTCCCTCATAATGGAAAGAACATTATAGTCCTTAGGGAAGGAAGAATTTCATCGTATATAGAGAGCGTTCCCCAACCTAATGTAAATTATCTCGAAGAATATTTGGGAGTGTACTCTATCTTTGTTGATGAGGGTGGCACTATGCTTGAACCAGTTGATTTTGATGATGGCATGTGGCACATGCATTTTGATGGCTCATGTTCAAATGAAGGTAATGGAGCCGACATCATTCTATATTCTCCTATAGGTAAAATCCACAATTTCTCTTATAGGCTGGAATTTTCTTGCACAAACAATGTCACCGAATTTGAGGCCTTATTGTTAGGCATCAAAAATGCATATAACCTTGGTTGTGGTCACCTTACAGTTTTTGGTGATTCTAAACTTGTTGTGAATCTAGTATGTAATATTTATTCACCAAGCAATAAATTACTTAAACATTATACTCAAGTAATTTGGATGTTGATTTCAATTTTTTTATCATTTAACATCACTCATGTTAAGAGGGAACTTAATTCAATGGATGATAGGCTAGTTGTTTTTGTAGCATCTCCTACCCGAAAGCTTTTACCTCAAAGACTTGATTGTACGTTCCAATATTTATATCGCCCTCACATGCCTAATAACATAGAATCATGGCAGGTTTTCCCAAGTGATGAAGAAATTTTCACTTTCATACAAAATGAATCGTTTAAGCCCAAAGAAGGCATCTCTATTGAAGATGACAAATTTCCTACAGGCTTGACTCCTATCAAAAGTTCATTTTCATCAAGTGATGTAGGAAACAAAGAAACACATAAGGAATAGGAGTCGAAAAGGAATGTTGGTGATACCATTTCCTTGAATATTGGGACATCTGAATCTCCAAAGATCATTAAATTAGGTGCCCAATGTTCTTATGAAGAGAAAGCGAAATTCACAGAATTACTCTGTGAATTTCAAGATTTTTTTGCGTGGTCATACGAGGATCTTTGTGTTTTTGATCTTTCTCTCATACAACATGCCATTCCTATCAAGGAAGGGGTAAAACTAGTTAGGAAAAAACAAATACCTATTAACCCCGTGCTTGAAGCCACTATTAGAAAAGAATTGGAAAAAAAGTTGAAAGCTAATATAATCTTTTCAGTTAAGTATTCTGACTTGGTTTCAAACCTAGTTTATGTTCGAAAAACTACTGGCCATATTAGATTATGTGTCGATTTCTGTGCATCGAATATAGAAAGTGTCAAAGACCATTTTTCGCTTCCTAATATGGAAATGATCTTACAACAGGTTGCAGGGTCTCAAATGATGTCCTTACTTGACGTCTTTTATGGGTATAATCAAATCAAGGTAAAAAGGACTGATAGGTATAAAACCACATTTACCACACGTTGGGGCACATTCTCTTACGAGTGCATGCCTTTTGGTTTATCTAATGAAGGTGCCACATTTTAAAGAGTTATGCATATAACTTTTGATGATCTAATCGATAAGATTATCCAAGTTTATCTTGATGATTTGACTGCTTATTCTAAAAATCAGTTGGATCATTTTGGTCATCTTAGAAAAGTTCTCATGCACTGTAGGAAATTTTTCATTTCTTTAAATCCTTCCAAATCTATTTTCGGTGTCATGAAGGGGAAGATCCTCAATCATATTGTTTCTGATTCAGGGATAAGCATAATCTCGAGAGGATTACTGCCATTCTAAACCTCCCTACCCACACCTCCAAGAAAGAAGTTCAAGCTTTTATGAGCATTATTAATTTCGTCCATAGATTTGTTATTGATTTTGTTGTCATGGTTAAACCAATACATAATCTTTTGAAGCAGGATCATTCTTTTTCTTGGACAGATTGTTGTAGGAAAATCTCCCTGCGGACAGGTAGATCGCCTCTAAGAGCTTGACCTTAACTCTAAGATAGAAAATGCTTAATGTGGACACTGACTTCCTTTCAAATCTATCCAAACTAACACATGAGAAGGAAGGATAACAGAAGTACCTCTTTATCGACGTTTGTCCATGCACGCTCCGAGTTGTGCTTCGATCCTTTGCTCCTTTCTGAATCCTGTGGACGAACAAGATACGACCACTTCCTACTCTATTGATATTAGCTTGTAAATAGATCTATCTATCAATGATAAGTTCGTGTAACATCAGACACAAACTAGAAAGAAACAGGCCAAGAGTGTCATATTAATGAGAATAACAATAGCAGTACTTACAATCGTAGATGCGAATGCGACAGCTTCGTCAAGTCCTCTTCGTCTAACCCTTGCCCGAAAGATCTACAACTTGGATAACAGCAACTTCACTAATCACTCTCCTTTGGCTGACTGTGTGTTTCCTACGAGATCATAGGTTTCATGCTAGCAATTCTTCCTCATCAGCTCTGTTCCAGCACCACTTATGAGATCATAAGTTTGGTGTGATTCTCCTTTTTCCATCCCCTTTCACCATTAGAAAGCTTGCTTATATAGCCTTGGAGAGGCTCAAAAACTTGAGATATCCTTGGGGAAGTTGAGGATTTGCCTCCTTCAGTTGAGGATCTGCCCTAGGATCATGGCTGGACTAGGGATTCGAATCCAACTGCCTTCCAAGAATGAAAATATGCTTCCCCCATTCATCTCAAAAACTTAACAACTACCCAGAATAGGTAGCGCTCCTTCAAAAGGACCATCAGAGCGTTGTAGCACTCCCTTGCAGGCTTTAGGGGGGCGCCAACGCTCTCAAAATATATAGCGCTCCCTCAAAAGGGCTAGGGGAGCGTTATAACGCTCCCTGACAGTGTAAGGGGGAGCGTCAACGCTCCGAGATAGTGTAATGGGGAGAGCTCCCCTCCAAAAACTCAGTTTTTGAAGTGCTTTCAGATGGAAAAAGGTTTTCAAGCCTGCTGACTCATTTCTCCTCTTCCAAATCAAATGTTTGAGGTGTTTCAAGTGTCCTTCTCATGTCGTTATAGGCGCGACATAGGCATCATGGCAGTATGCTTCCCTAACACTTGCGACACTTGTGAGCAACATGCGACACTTGAGACCTTGTGAGCAAAACGTGACACTTGCGACCTTTGTAATGACGACACTTGCGACACTATCAAAGTGACTAATTTTGATGTGTAACAGATTGCCCCCCAAAGTATGAAGTTAGAAGATAGGAACTGATAACTGAAATACTTTGTAGACTTTCAAGCAAGGGTATAGACTTGAATAACTTGACGGAAGCTGCACACAAACATCCAACAAATATCATGACATATTTCAAAACCCAAGGTAGGCATACCTATGCTTGGATGATCAAGACTCGCAAGATATGGCCGCCAAAAAATACATTGCGGATCCACAATTGTATTGACAAAAAGGTATAGCCACCGAAGATACAATGTGGATCTATACTCTGATGACTCGGACTGATCGTAGCCACGAAGAATACACATTCAATCTACGAGATGACAAGACATAGCCACGACCAATACAAAGTGGATCTATGTAACAGTGTATGTGTTCTTTGTCCAATAGAAACTCCTTCGCAGCCTGGGCGAAGCATATATCAAAGTGATTACTCAACCCAGGGTCTTCTTACCAATCCCAATGTGGTACAATTCTTCCCATGCGAATAGATGTCCTAACATCGAACATGGTAGAAACCACTTGATTACCGGTCAATGATGTAAATTGTTAACAAGTGCGAGGGAGATCACCATTAATGTCAATGATTCCCAAGGTACCCTAGCACATTCCAATGAATGTGAATGGATGAGATGGAGTCGAACATCCGTGGAATCGTCCGATCAGAGGTCAATGATGTAGACCCGCTGTCGGACGTGAGGAGGCCTGCCATTAAGGCATGCAGGTCCCAAAGTACTAACTGGTTTCTAAGCCTAATTCCCGGATAATGTGTTGAAGTCGACAGGAATAGACTTGTCGAGGGAGGGCCTTGATGTATCCCCCATCAATGACATGAAACGGACATAGAGATGTAATTGGTAGATCAAATGGACATGGACTGACACAGGTTTTGAGGCAAGATATTTGGGATGGCTGACTCTCGAGGTGGATACTTCCCTTGAACATTGAGGCACGACAGCGAAACATAGCATGGACCAAAACTATGCAGTGGATACTGTTACTTGCGTCGGGTGACCCAAAGGAGCGAAAGGAACTCAAAGGATTGGCTCAGTGCAGAGGTTCAACAGATTATGATACGTGAAAATGACAAAGTGTCATGTTCAAGGGCAACTCTAAGAAGTGTTGGATGATGTTCTCAAGAGACTGCTTGGCTTGCTCCTTTCAATTTTTCCTCCCATCCAGATAGATGAGTACCTCTTTTTTATTTAATGAGCTCGAGTAGGATAACACATGCTCGATATAACTCACCTTCGGTAAGTTCCTCTTCCTTTGTTTAACGAACCGGAAGAAGTAAGGGATTGGTCCCATATGGGCCTGTCGATGTGTGTTTTAACGAGTCCAAAGACAGAAAACTCAAAGGTTTTTTGGGATTATAGAGTTTGGAAAAACACTTAAAAGAGAACTCTCTCAGTTCCTTTTTCGTACAATAGTCTAACGAGACCAAAAAAGGGGTAAACTATCACCCGAAAGACACCCTTTCTGACCTTTTAACGAGTGTGAAAGGAAGCAAGGTCACTCGACAATCTTTTCATATTTAGAGAGTCTGAAAAGGGTTTAAAGTAGACTCTAGGGGGGTTCCTTTTTCGTGTGTTCGTGTATCCATACGGGTCCGAAAAAGAGATAAAAGTTTACCCAGTTGCATTCTCATGTATTTATGAGCACGAGAAAGAACAAAGACTAAGATCGGTATGCCCCCAGCTTGAAAGCTGGTGGCTTGACTCCAGAATGATCATCAAAGGCTGGAGACATGCCCCCCAAGCTTCAATTCATTCACCGACTTTGAGGTTGTCACCAATTTATGTGCTAGATGGAGAAAAAGGATACATGTGGATGAAATGAAGGTTCAAAAAATGAGACCTAATGAAAGACTCGACTCGACATCTACGAGATCTGGCGAAACACTCAACTTGAAGGGAGAGGTGATTGTTTCATTTTTTAACGAGCTTGACACAGGAAAAGAACTATGCTCAAGGTTCCAGGTTCGATCCCTAGATTGTTGTTTCATTTTTTAACGAGCTTGCTACAGAGAAGAAAACTATGCTC
>ML830093.1:11658-34414 GCA_009831015.1 Picea engelmannii | reverse complement strand
GTGATCAAGTCTAGAAGGGGCGGGGATAGGGTGGAACAGTTACAATGGTGACCTGCTTAACGGACTTACGCCTTGGTGCAAGCTTCCACGCAGTAATTGTGGATTTACCCTCCAAGGAGCCCGAGTGAGTTTGACCAATGTCTATTCCAGGTACAGTGAAACTTCCCATCATCGTCACCTTGTGTAAGACCCTAAAGATTATGGCCACTAAGGTTACCAATTCGCAGTCAGCCCCTGGGCGAGAAAAGTCAACAATCCGATCCGAACGTACGGGCAGGGTATCGATCCTGAAATCAACTAAAAGGCTTCCACGCAGTAATTGTGGATTTACCTCAAAGTGATCCCCATAATACGATCTAACCACCACAATCAGTTAAACCACGGATGGTTAGTCCCCGTAGCTCACCTGAATGCGACCTCGTGCGTAACCCCTGTGTGAGAGGTGGATCCCAGGCAGACTTATACGATGATTGAATTTGACTCTCCCTAACTCAGGATGCTACTGTTTGTTTTGGAAACTTTGGAGAGTTATGCTCACAGCCTAATCCAAAGTACTAAGCCTAATCTACTGTTGGTGGAGGATCCTAGAAAAGAAAAAGTTCTAAATAATTTTTAATTAGCGTTGATTTTATGGTTGTTCTTTATGCAAAAGGGGTGCATGGAAGTGAAACGAATGGAATTGTGACTCAGTCCCAAAAATGCATCAAATATGATAAGCATTCATTTCTTTTCGATGAACATCTATCTAAGGGAGAGAGAGAGTTCTTTTCACTAACAAGCACGAATAAGGAGTGACCTCAAACAATTATTTTTCTTAATCAAATCCTGATGTGATGCTAAAACTTTTGAGATGCCTTCTAACATGCACAATCAATCATGAAGATGCTTTTTATTGTTTGCATATGAATAATGATCAATTCAACACAATGCTCATCTTGCTAATTATCTTTTTAGATGAATGTAAATCAGACCAACACGAGAAAGAATCATACAAACAATACACCCTCTCGTTGCGATCAAACAAGAAGCGCAAAAAGAGAAACAATCAAAGAGAAAATCAAATTTCACACCCAAAAGAAAAAGTTGAAGAACAATGATCTTAACTAAAACCAAATGAAAAGATCTGTAGGCCTTTGATGACTTTCACCAGAGTTTTTCGTTCAGTCAAAAAGAGAGAAAGACAATGCATGGGTTTCAGACTCCAAATGGTAGAAAAACTTAGCAACAATAGTGAAGGAGGCTACAAAATCCAAATAGCAAGATGTTCGTTCTTCAAGCAAAAGACAAATATCCAAGCTGGAAAGAAAAAGGATTGACTCATAAGGTGACCCAGCAAGAGAGACACAGAGGAAAAAACCCTGAAAACACAATTCTAGAAGGTTTATTGGCCAAAGGAGGGCTGGCGCTCTGTTTCCAAAGGAAAGGAGCATTATAGCGCTCTGTGTAAGGCTATTAGGGAGTGTCGGTGCTCTTTTATCACAAGGACAGGGGCGCCAGGTTCAAAAACTCCCAAAAAATGTCAAAAATTCAAAAATTGCAGTTCAATTTCGACAACTATGATGAGTATGATGGGGTAGGGAGCCAATCAGCTCATGAAACCAATCAAAAGAGGAGTGAACTAGGTCTGAAACAATCAAGGGGTAGAACTAGGTCAATGAGGAGAAATCGAAACAAAAAGTTTCGATTTGAGGCTATCTCCCCAGTGGAGTCGCCAGTTTCTGTTGTAGGAAAATCTCCCTGCGGACAGGTAGATCGCCTCTAAGAGCTTGACCTTAACTCTAAGATAGAAAATGCTTAACGTGGACACTGACTTCCTTTCAAATCTATCCAAACTAACACATGAGAAGGAAGGATAACAGAAGTACTTCTTTATCAACGTTTGTCCCTACACGCTCCGAGTTGCGCTTCGATCCTTTGCTCCTTGTTGAATCCTGTGGACAAACAAGATACGACCACTTCCTACTCTATTGATATTAGCTTGTAAACAGATCTATCTATCAATGATAAGTTTGTGTAACATCAGACACAAACTAGAAATAAACAGGCCAAGCGTGTCATATTAATGAGAATAACGACAGCAGTACTTACAATCGTAGATGTGAATGCGACAACTTCGTCAAGTCCTCTTCGTCTAACCCTTGCCCGAAAGATCCACAACCTGGATAACAACAGCTTCATTGATCACTCTCCTTTGGCTAACTGTGTGTTTCCTATGAGATCATAGGTTTCATGCTAGCAATTATTCCTCATCATCTTTGTTCCAGCACCACTTATGAGATCATAAGTTTGGTGTGATTCTCCTTTTTCCATCCCCTTTCACCATTAGAAAGCTTGCTTATATAGCCTTGGAGAGGCTCAACAACTTGAGATATCCTTGGGGAAGTTGAGGATTTGCCTCCTTCAGTTGAGGATCTGCCCTAGGATCATGGCTGGACTAGGGATTCGAATCCAACTGCCTTCCAAGAATGAAAATATGCTTCCCCCATTCATCTCAACAACTTAACAACTGCCCAGAATAGGTAGCACTCCTTCAAAAGGACCATCAGAGCACTGTAGTGCTCCCTTGTAGTCTTTAGGGGGGCGCCAGCTCTCTCAAAATCTATAGCGCTCCCTCAAAAGGGCCAGGGGAGCTTTATAACGCTCCCTGACAGTGTAAGGGCGAGCGTCGGTGCTCCGAGATAGTGTAAGGGGGAGCGCTCCCCTCCAAAAACTCAATTTTTGAAGTGCTTTCAGATGGCAAAAGGTTTGCAAACCTGATGACTCATTTCTCCTCTTCCAAATCAAATGTTTGAGGTGTTTCAAGTGTCCTTCTCATGTCATTATAGGCGCGACATAGGCATCATGGCCGTATGCTTCCCTGACACTTGCGACACTTGTGAACAACATGCGACACTTGCGACCTTGTGAGCAAAACGTGACACTTGCGACCTTTGTAATGACAACACTTGCGACACTATCAAAGTGAGTAATTTTGATGTATAACACAGATGATGTCGAGAATGATTTCCTTAGGATTCAGAAAGCAATTAGCTCTACACCGGTTCTGGAAAAACCAGATTTTGAGAACGATTTTATCATATATACCAATGCCACCGAGGAAGCAATTTTTGTTATTCTCTTACAAAGTAATGACCAAAATAATGAAAAATGTGTAGCTTACATGAGTCAAATTTTATTAGATGATGAGGTCAAATATTATTATATTGAGAAACATGTTTTTTCTCTTGTCAAGGCTATAGAAAAATTTCTCCATTTCATTTTGGGAAAACATACGCAGGTAAAAGTCCCTTTATCTGTTGTCAAATTTCTACTTTCACAAACTTATCTCTTAGGAAAACTTGCCCATTGGATTTCCAAAATTTAGGATCATGATTTGATGATCATGACTTCGAAGACAATCAAGGGACGAGACCTAGCCCTTCACTTATATCAGCACCTTGAACCAAGTGAAGAACTCAAAGAACAAGATAATTCCCTTTTAGCATTATTTTATATTGAAAATCAGCACCTCTCTCTATCTGAGAATCCGTAGTATAAAAATCGGGTGTATTATTTGCAGTATCAAAAGCATCTAGATGGGTTCGATCCTCACTAGAGAAGGAGAGACCACCTTGAAGCTTCCAATTATATCATTTTAGGAGACCTTCTGTTTAGGAGGTTTGCTAATGGTTTGTTACTTCGATGTACAAATGATGAAGAAGCACATAAGTTATTACTCAAAATCCATGGATCATCATCTTCTTTCATTCACATCAGTGGCCATTTTTATGCTAAGGCTATTGCTTTTAAGATAATAAGAAATGGCTACTACTGGCCTTCGATATTTCGTGAATCATATAAATTTGCAAGATCCCATTAAAAGTGCTAAAAAATCGTTGGGAAAGAACGTATTTCTTCCATGCCTTTACAACCCGTCCTCTCAAATTTCCATTTTTCTAAGTGGGGTCTATACTTTATTGGTCCTATCAACCCTCCATCTTCTGTAGGCCATATCTTTATTTTAACAGCCAATGATTACTTTACTAAGTGGACTGAGGTTGTCCCTCTTAGACACGTACATGATGAGCATGTAGTTTCTTTCCTAGAATCTAACATATTTTCCAGATTCGGCATCTCATTAGAGATCATTACAGACAATGGCCCATCCTTCATTTCTGCAAAATTGACGCAATTTCTGGCTAAATTGGGTGTCAAACATTTTACTTCATCTTCTTATTACCCTCATGGAAATGGGAAAGAAGCATCCACTAACAATAATCTGGTTAGGATCATAAAGAGAATCATAGAAGACAAACCTCACCAGTGGCACACACTTCTCACTTATGCTCTTTGGGAAAACCATACAACCACCAAAGCAAGTACATGATTTACTCCTTTCCAACTCGTATATGGCCAAGAGGTTATTGTTCCTATTGAATTGGAACTTTATTCCTTATGATTGATGTTACAGACTGAAGAATTAATTTCTTATGATGTTTCTCAAAGGATAAATATGTTGCTAGCCCTGGAATAACAAGGAAATTTTTCCTTGGAAAATTTGAAGAAGAGGCAACAAACAGTGAAGAAGTATTTTAACAAAATGGAAAAGACCATTGAATTTAAAATTGATGACAAGGTCTTATTGTTGGATTCAACTCATGCTGAGAGAAGGAGACATTCTAAATTCCAAAAGTTATGGCAAGGTCCATTTAAGATCGTTTTTTTCCTAGGAACAAATTCATATCTTCTTAAGGACATGGATGAGCGATTGTTTTCTTATAGTACCAATGGTTCCCATTTGAAACATTATGTGGAACCATCTTGACCACCGACTCAATTTTGTGTAAATATGATTCTTGTATATTTTGTTGTCTTGCGTATTTTCTGCTATTTTGGTTTATTGAATTTTATTTTATGTTTTGCATGGTCATCAGAAATAAAATCTGGAACAATTTTTCCATAATGATGTCATTCTATAAGTATTTTTGATCAATGAAAACAAAATAAACACAACTGCTACGATATATTCCTTTTGAAACACTGAGGGAATAGATTTTTTCTTTCAATATTGTTGTTGTATAGTTGGTTTTGTTTTCTTCCTTGTTTTTGATATCCCCTTTCTTCCCTCCATCCTAAGATTCAAGAGCATATCAGAATCATTATCCTCAAAATTCTGAAAAGTGTTTTCAGTTGTGAACCTTGTTGATTGTTATGCATACAGGACCACTCCCCCTCAAACATATCACTTTCCATAAGTTATTCCCCGAAGTCCCATCTCATATTTTCCCTTAAACCATTAGTTTTCCCCTTGTTGCATAGCTATTTTCTGAGCAGTTTCAATCACCTACTTCTATCGGTCTACAGATCCTAGTATTCTGAGTTTTAAATCTGCTGAGAACAAATTTCCTTGTGGAGTTGCTAGTTTGTTGACGCCTAAAAAGTGCAACATGAGACCCCTGCCCGCAAATAAGTTGCAATGAATTTATACGTACACATTATTAATATTAAATAGGTGGGACCCTTGTAGAATAGTAATAAAAGGAAATGACTCCTCATGTTAACACGTCAAAGTTTGGCTTATTATTTCATTACAAGAATAATTACACAATTGGGAACAAATGGAAAACTCTGGTTCTAATTGCAATCTATGGAAGATTGGTTTATGATTTGATTTGATAAGAAATGTTTATGTCATTAGACATTCTCGCCCTTGCTACATCTAGGCTATGATACTAAGTGTGAATTATACACAAACTTATGTTTGGACAATGGGTCATCATGTGGTATGGAGTTTCTTTGGCAGATTGTAGGTATTGTAGATCCTTGTGGTGGTTTTTGACCTAACATTGTTGATATTAGAGGTTCGTATAGTTACCTTGTCGAAACATTGGATATATGTGTAAGTATTGATGGAAGTTGGCGCGCTTCATTATGCTATGGTTGATGAAATTTAATATTGGGAGATGGGAAGCGACGCACATCTATTGCACGTCATTATTACCCTATCTCGGGGATGCCACCTTCACTATGTTTTGGTATTCATTGTGGGTGCTCTGGTAAATATAAACTCCACCATTTTTCAGTCTTGAAGAAGTTGTGTCTCATGGTTTCTTTAGTTCTACTCTTACAGGTATGAAATTTTTATCTCTCCATTCATTAAATAGAAACTCTGCTCGAGTTAAAATCATTTTGTTGGCTCTAGGACTTTGCATGTGAAATGTATTTGTTTTACAAAGTTATATCATTTCAATTTGGGGTTTTCCTTGTTTTTCCTTTTGGGCATTGGAGCAACTTAACCAAAAGTATATATCGACTATGTTTTTGGGTTAGGGTATGAATTATGTTGTGCCTAGAGAAAATGTTGTATTTATAGTGTTGATATAAAAATATGGTATATTGTTTGCATTATGTTTGTGCAAAATGCCATGTACTTTCTTTCTTCCTGGCATAAAATTGATCTGAACACGAATTATTGTTTGACGCTCTACTCTGTGGGATTATTTGGATTAGTTATGTTTTGAACAAACGTTGGAAATTGGGTTGTTGGAAAAGGTTTTTACAACAATTAAATTCATGTTTGCTCGGATTCTATGACTAATTTCTAAATTATTCTCCTTTTATGTAAAAGAAAAGGGCAATGAAGGGTTCTTATATTACCCTAGCCATACCCAGATCTTGGAAAATTTGTATGTGGTAAATGTTGTCACCTTGGAAATTTACCAAGAAACTTTTTGAATGAATTATTATCACCGTGTTTATGGGTCCATTGTTTATCTCACACCTACTTTGTTTCGGTTCGGGACTTGTTTCCCAGTGAATTTGAACATGTAAATAAATCGTAGTATTTATTATAATCATAACATTGATTTGAAAAATCAAAAACATGTGCTCGTTGTGTTATTTACCCACCGGGAATTTGGTTGACTTCCGAATTTTATATGAGTTGTTGATTATTAAACCCACACAAAGGTTTTTGAGCCATCTGGGTTTCATTGTCAATGATTTGAAGTTAGCAATTTTTTTTGATGCACCGTCGAAGGGTCCTTGTGATTCCTTTCAATATTTCATTATGATTTAAGATATTTTAGTTATGATTTATTGTCAAGCCAAAATGTTGAGTTATTTTTCTCCTACTGATTGCTTTACCATTTAAAAAAAAACATCTATGGTTTTGGGAAGAAAGAAAAGTTGACATCTCTGAATATTCCTCGAATTTAATATTAAATTGTTTGAAGGTTTTAGTTTGGATGTTGTATGATGAAGTGTTATAAAATAAATAGTTGTGGCTCAAATGAGTTTTGTTCAAGGGGATTCTTGATATTCGAATTTTCCTGGTGAATAAGGGTAAAATAGTTCCAACAAAGAATATTATTGTGAAGTATAGAGTTAATGAATGATATTTTATTTAATGGAATAATAACCATCTTACTCTTACCCATTATATCACTTTTTCACTCATTACATGCCCATCATTCTCCTAATAACATTTAATTCACTTCCTTGTTCTATTATTATAAATTCATTCAAAGGATTTAGATGATGATTTGGGTGAAAATTTCAATATGAAGGCATTGTTTTATAAAGGAAGGTCTCTCCATTTTGCTTGAACAGTATTCATTCGTTGATAACATTTTTCATTCATTACAAAGCCCCCCATCTTCCCAATAACATTTAATTCACTTCCATGTTCATTGGAAATTAATTATTAAATTCAATATTTGGTGGATTGTATCAATGGATGGCTTGCATATGCTTTTGTTGTGAATAATAGAGCCAATATCTTGATTTTATTTAGGTAGAGTATTAGTGAATGGATTATTAAAAGTTTTTGAATTCTGATTGAAATATTGCTTCAAGATGAGTTTTTTTAGCAGGGACAGCAATGGCAGAGGTGCAAACAGAGGTAGAGGAAACAATTGGCAAAGAGGCCATAGAAGGCCACGATTCTTGATATGTTTTTATGTTGATCCGCAAGAACTAAATCATATTTTTCAAGATGGGTTCTTCAACCTAGTTGGCCAAGGGATTCTCCAACCCCGACCTGAGAGGCCTCCTTTCCAACCACATCAAAACTTTTCTGGTATTTGTGTTCCTCCTCATGTTTCTATGCAGCCAAAACCACCTAGCAATGATGGTTGGCAAGAGATCGTCCATTAGCCTGTTGCACATCATAATGGTTGGCATACAATATCGTTTCCATTACCTCCCCCTAAACCGCCATTCAATCCAAATGCCTAAGTTGATCACATTGTTTTGCATGTCCATTCCTCACATGCAAGCAAAAGGATCAAAACCACCTTGCCCGAACCTGAGATTGATAAAGGGAAAAAAGTGGCCAATTCTCCTATCTCTTCCAAGAATTCCTCTGAATAAGTATCCTACCATCTTCACATCAAAGACAATTTCTCCCATGTCATGAGTGAGATCCATCCTCAAGGTTACAATCAACCTAAGGTTGCAACACAAATATCAAAAGAGGGCAATAGTGGAAAGAGGAAAACTGCCTCTTATAGCAAACATGGATTTAGATGTCATTATTGGCATGGTAACAAACTGTTTGTTTTGGACAACAAGCATATATTTAGACATAATGTTTTTGACAACATGGATATTATCCTATTTTTGGTCAATAGTGATATTTTGTTTTTGTTAAAATGTTTGATTATTTATATGAATGGGAGTTACAAGGAGAATGTTGGAGCATATCTTGGGTTATTGTATTTCACTTTATGTTGATTATTGAAGTCAATAAAAAGGGAGTAACAAGGAGGATTCATGTTTTGTTAAAATTTAACAAAGGGATTAGGGGTCCCACCTATTTAGTTATTATTTAATAGACCCGTATTATTTATTATCTATTTGTCTCAAACTAGTGGTTAAGATGACTAAAGTTGAACAAAAGAAAGGTAGTTGAACTACCATAACTTGTTTTGAAGAAGAATAAAATCTCAATCAAAACAAAGAGACAAAGGAGGAGAGAACAGAAGGAGAACTTATGATATAAGGTATGCTCTATACTTGTGAGATATTTCTTTTCCTTCATTCATTTTGAGTTTACTAGAAAGCTAAACCATGTAGATGACAGCAGGGTCTTATTGAAGGCAACAGGATTCAAAAACTGAATCATATCTTTCAACATCTTGTTTCTAAAGGTTATGATCTTCTTTGGTAGTCTGTGTGTTCTTTTTTGTTTATGGATTAGATTTCATAACTGATAAAGGATATTTTGTAGAGTCAAGTGACAACACTTTTATGGCAAGTTGATCCAAATCTTTAGCTTCGGTTTGTTTTTTTTCCAAAGTCTTTTTGTATGGTGTCCATCGAAGGATTCTAAATCTAACTTTGGCCCCACCCTCACATGGGTTTGTAAAGAGAATTTTTCTTTCTATCTCATAGAGAAATTAATACAAAAGAAATCAGTGTTCTGATTTCAGTGTCACATGTGTATCTTATAATATTGTTCAGATTTTACTTTTCTTCTTATCTCTTTTCCTGTACACACTTATCTATATCTACGCTTCTTTTCTTTTTTTGTTTTTACAATTACATATGACATATAAAATCAGCCTTAGTCCCTAGAACATATTACATGTGGATTAAGAGATAGTTTTGAATTAAAGGATATAAAACCGGGGTAACATTCCCAACTATCTTTCCTTAGCCTAGAAAGATTTGAAAATGCTTGAGTAAGGTTCTTCATATATTTTCTTCAACAGACAGCGCAGAAAAATAAGCAAGAAAGACAAACCCAATTGGAACCACTGCAGGAACAAGCAGCACAAATGATTGAGCAGCTGGAGGGAGATAAGACGAGTATGGCATAGTCACAGTCAAAGGGAGCATCATTACTATAGTAAGAGATAACATCACAGACAGTCGAGGCGCTAACATACAAATCTGCGTAGATGAAGGGAAAAAGGAAATGAACTAGCAAAGAAATTCCATATTTTGGAAAAGGTGGTACAGGGAGTGCACACCACCTGAGTGGCTTGGGACGAGCCACATGTCAGTGTTGGGGGGCTATTGGGCACAGGTCGAAGCTGAGAAGAAGTCTATTTTTGGTGCATTATTATTTTTGAAGGAGGATCTGTTTTGGGGAAAGATCTATTTTTGGAAAGGAAGACCTAATTTTGGAGCGCGCACAATGGGTGGCAAGAAAGCAACATGCAGAAAAAGAAGGAAAAGCAGCATGTAGGAGGAAAAGCAATGTGGAACGCAAGAAGACAAGCCTAACCGTGATAGGGTTAGGATTTTTGATAAGGATTGTAATGGCTATAATCCTGTAAAATAGTATAAATAAGGGCCTAGGAGGTCTAGTAAAAGGGGGATGTTGGTTAAGGAAAAAGAGGTGTATATGCAAGATAGAGAGATATCATATCATAACAGATAGAGTTGATTATCATGATTTTGTAGGATTTTTTATTGGAATAAGTTTGTAGGAGAGTCGAGTAAGGTAGACCTTGAGGGTTAGGTCACAGGCTGAGGATCCTGGTGTGATCTAGTCCACCTCACAGATGGTTCTTACCCTTAATCTTAATTGTATTACCGAAGATGTAATGCGTGCAACGCAAGATTTTGCAGTAGATTAAATAAAAGAGCAGAGAAGCTAGATCTTTGTGGACGTATCCCCGTGAGGTGTTGAACCAAGATAAACCTTGTTTTCTGTGTGATTTTTAATGAATTTTTACTTTTTGTTGATCATTAGCTTATGAATGAATGGTTATACTAGCTATATCAACATGCATGCATAGGTTTAAAGATTAATGAATCATAGAAGTACTTGAATAATTACTAAGGGTAATGCATAAGAAAGAAGAACACAATCCTAGATCCCCACTCATTCCTAGACTGCAAACACATGAGTATTACAGTCACCCATAAAATATATCTTGGGTAAGACTGTGTTGTGCACCCTGTGTGCAACGTTTCCTTCTGGTGTACCAAGAGGGCCGATAGTTTTTTAGGATTTTGTTGGAAACCTATTGAGATATGAACCTGAGTTAGCCCAAGAAGAAGTAAGAGAGAGAATCAAACCAACAAAAGGCTACCATCATCATCTAGTGTGTGGGCCATGGTATCCAACCTATGGGCTTCAAGCCCCAAGGAAGCCCAAGCTAGGATATTTCTTCCAAAACTATCCACCAATCAAGGTCATGCAAGACAATGAATACACCCTCCAAGGATCCCAAGTCAAATGCATCATGATAAGTAAATCAATAAAATAAAATATCCACCTAATCATGTGCATCAAAAACCAACTCATCAAACTAAATAAGTGTTCAAAGACCCTATGTGATCCAAGAGGCTCCCCAGGTCCAGAAAATGCTCAAAAATGAAAGTTATCGGAATTGAATGAAACCAATTCCATTGTGACCAGCTCATCACATTGATTCTATCCATATACTTACTTTCTCAAATGAACATTGTATGTGAGAGTTATTGCACTCTGACCATTATCCTAAACAGGTAAAAAGTCAACAGGCAAAAAAAGTCAATGTTGACGTCAGCATGACATCATCCTGCTAACATAGAATTTAGACATGTGGAAGCACAACAACAGTTGACTGAGCACAGGGCAGATCCACTTAGAAGTTGACAAGTGGAATTTAGGAAGAGAAATGAAGAGGTGTCACGTGGCACCCTATCACTGTATGGCAGTTTAAAATTTTGTTGGGGTTCATGGGATTTGAACCCATGACCTGTGGTCGAGCACAAGTCTTGGGAGAGGACCTTTACCAATGCGCTATGCTATGGTGTTTGTTAATACCACCCACTTCAAACTATATAAGTTGCATATATTGTGTATAATGGCGAAAGGGGGGTGGGGCTAAGCCCCAGCCCGAGGTTTCTATTTGTTGCATATAACCAAGGGCATAGGCTCCTTTCCTTAACCTCCATACAGTCATTAAAGGGGGCACGTTTGTTGCACCCTCCACCATATGCTACGGGAGATGGAACCTAAGGTTAGGCACGCACCCTAAGGGCGCGGTCTCATGCATTTGTGCCACATGAACTTTGTTTGTGGGAAAGGGGACAACGCACAACCCTCTGGGCTAGAGCTTGGCCACCTTATTACCATGTGACCCTATATTTGTGTGTGCACCTAGCCCTCTTGGGCCAACTTTTATTTTTTATACACATGTGGGAGTTTTTCCCTATAGTTTGGCCCAGATTGGGCATTTTTGAGGATATGTTGGCCATTTGAAGGGGGATTTGATCCCAAAAAGAGGCCAGATTCTTGTGGGAAGTTGGGCTTCCTCATCTGAGCCTAAAAATATATATTAACCAAGCTTATTGAGCTTGATAGGGTACTTTTTATGCAGTGAATGTGAAGAAGCGTTAGAGTTTTGAGCCCATTTCTCATGTTTTGAGGGGAATTTTGTCATGTTTTGAGAGGATTTTATTGAGGCATGTGTGCATATGCACAAGGAGGTCTTGTACAGAAGATTAGAAGCATGTTTGTAACAGCAAAGAGCCATTTTAAACACAACTTGAGAATTTGAAGATCAATAAAGAGGTCCTCCACTTGGAAGCGAGCCTAGAGATGTAGCCACACATTGGTGAACTTTGTTATCAAGTTCTTGTTGTCTTTGTCTCATTCTTGTTTCTGTTTACTTCTCTTATTTGCAGCATGGTTGTTAATATCTGAACTCTTTAATCAATTATGAGCATCTAATTAAGTCAATTTGTTAATTAATCCTTCCATTTTTGGATCACTATGTAATTTTCCAAGTTTAGGTATGTGAGGGTTGATAAGGAGACCTATTGGGTGAATCATTCCCTAAGTCAAGGAGTGTTTTCCAGGTGAACCCCTCTCTAAGTCATGTGGAGAAGATGATATGGATGGGGGAAATAATTTTGGGCATGGGGTTCATGAAATATAAGGGATCGTAGTTGTTGGCATTATTGATTGTGTGTTGTCAATGATGGCAACATGAGTCAAACATGTACAATAATTAGAGGAAAAATAAGATCACCTTGGGGAAAAGGAAGATCACCTTGGGAAAGAAGCAATTCATGATCATTGTTGATCACGATAGGATCAATAGTGATTCTATGTTCCTAAACCTCAAGAGAGATATCGGGGAGATTCTACAAAGAATACACACACAGAATTAGAGCATGCAATGATAATGTCTTTGGAAAGGATGAAGGAAATCATAGAAAGGAGAGCACATTGAAGAAGTGTTATAGAGATTGAAATCCCCACAGTAAACTCCAAAAGAATCAAGGAAGAATCCTGTCCTTTGATGTAGTTCTCGAGACAATCCTGGACCATCAGATCATGCAGAAGCCAGAGCCTACACAGAAGAATCCCTTGTGAAGGATCATGGAATCCTAATCGTCGATTCAAAATTTGGGAGTAATCACAACCGTTAGATCAGTTCGGGATCTATCCCGATCATTAGATAGAACCAAGTGGAAGGACAGAATAATTGGACCCCATAAGACATGAAGTATTGAAACCTCTGAAGTCGTGAAGTGAACGTCGACCGTCAAATCTCATGGAAAAAATTTGGGTCAATTCTCAACCATTGGATCAAGCGGAGGATAGGAACTTCAACACTTCGGTGATTCGATATTATTAGATCAAAGTTTTAAAAGTGTCGTAATCCCAAAGTAATGTAAACCATCGGATCAAGGATGAACTTTGGATGAATCTACAATTGTGATGCAGGAGCATCACTCCATCTCAGCAGCGTGCCAGCCAACCAGCACATCTAGCATGCATTAATGGAGAAAGGGAGAGGCGCAGCCCTCTCAATTTTGAAATTTGAGATTTCAATAAATGTTGTAAGGATTTTAGTGATAGACCACACAGCTGTTCAGGAAGTGGTTGAGGTTGCCTTAAATGGTTATCTGCAGCTAAGTCCAGATCTTTCAGGACTAGACATCCATTTATGTAATGTAGCCATAAGAGTCGCTCGGTGATAGTGATAGCTTAGAGATGGTGGTTGAGGATAAGCTCGAGAGAGCCCCATTTTGTAATTAAGAAAATTTGAGTAGAGAGTTAGGGAGAGAGTTCTCAAGTAGAGAGGTCTCGAGAGAGAGCCGAGACTTGTTACAATCCATCCTTTGTAAACATTTGTATAGGCATTTGGAATTTAATACAAAGAGCATTTTTTCCTGCCCATGAATGGTCTGTGTATGTTTATGCATTTGAGTGTCACCTGTATACTGTAGATACAGGTTATAGATAGATTTTATTGTCTATCTGATTGAGTTGTGATTTGTTTTTGGGTTCTTTAGGCTATGCAAGGAGTGCACAACAGAACACTGGAGGCTCTGTAGCCAACGCGAGGAGTGCGCATCTGATCTCTACGGAGTCAGAAAGAACGTGCAAGGAGTGCACACCAGAAAGATTCATAGATCCAAGGAGGAGCCTCAAGGTTGTTGAACACCTTGGACGACGAGGAACTGTGCAAAGGAAGGCACAGAAAAGAAACAGAACTACTGAAGGTTCTATAAAACTCTGCCAAGAGGGCATTGAGCGAGTGCAAAGAGTGCATCTGAGAACTCCATTTAGAGTTCCAAGGAAAGGGAAGTGTCGAAGAGAAGACACTCACAGAGTTGTTGAACACTCTGTGGAGAAAGGCTCTGCAAGGTGTGCATCGAGCTAAAGAACACCAGGAGGGCACGAAGCATTTCTTTTCAAGAAATACTTCGGATCTGAGTTTAGAGAAATACTCTGTAGCACAAGGAGTGTGCGAGGGTGGACTTATTCTAAGTCCCGAAGCTCAGGAGGAACCGTGCCTTTGCGCACAGAGCAACAGGAGAAAGGAGTATAAGTTCAAGAAACGCTTTGAGGTTTCAAGGTCGACAAAGCTCAGGAGGGACAACGTCTTTAGAACACAGGCGAGAGCCAAGGATACAGGCTTCATAGCATGAGAAAAGGCTGAGACCTTTGAAGCATTTGAAGTCTTCCGAGTTCAGGAAGAAGCGCAAGCTCAGGAGGCCGCACAGCTGCCGTTAGATCAGCTGGGGAGAATGAGATTTGGACTCTTGAATCTACGTCTAGGCAAGCAAGAGGATATTGCGCAGGAGAAAGAGATCTGGGCCGTTAGATCTGGGTGCATGGACCGATAGCCTTCAGATCCAGGGGAAGCTGCACGAGGTTTAACCCTTGTGAAGAGGGAATGAAAGGCCTATTTCGGCATTTCGACTACCGGGAGATACAAAGGGCAAGAGTCAGGACTCCTGACCCACAAAATCCCAAAAGGATCATGACCGTCCAACATGAGGACATGTGGCGAGCGGTCGATGTTTCGGGGAAATTCTCGAAAGGAGGATTTCATCATTTCGATTACCGGGAATGCAAAGGGTAAGAGTTTGGAACCCTTGACCCGTGAAATCCTGAAAAGACACAAGTCGTTGGATCAGGAGAGGTTATGAGTCGTTGATCCCAGTTTGGAGCGGAAGACCGTCGTTTCGGGGATCGGTACTTCAATATTTTGGATACCAGGAGATCGAAGGGGTAGGGAGTTGTTGCAGCAGGGATCGCAAAGTCCCGAAACATGAAAACCCGAAAACAGATAGGGGAGTAGCATGGTCACAGAACAGGGTCACACATTTCGGCATTTCGGGATTGGGCTTTTCGACCATCGCAAGGACAAGAAACCGGGTACTTTGGTGTTGGAAACCCCAAAGTCCCGAAAGCGATGTATTGTTGGAGTGGAAATAATATCATATATTTCGGCAATTCGGGGTTCATCTTTTTGGAAGTTCTGAGGACAAGGAGCCGAGGCGCTTGGTGTTAGAAACCCCGAAATCACGAAAAGCGACGCGCCATGGAGAAGGAACTTCGAAGGAGTTCGGCATTTTGGAAGTTCAGGATTCAATATTTCGGCCATCCCGAAGACTAGGAGACGGAGCGCTTGGTATTGAAGGTCCGGAAGTCGCGAAATGTGATGCACCTTTGGAATAGAGTTGTGGACACGTGGAAGGTGGTCAGGATTTCAGGAAAAGGCCAGAAATATTTCGGTTCCGGAAGAAGCGGCTATTTTGGCATTTCGGGAACCAGAAGGTCGAAAAACAGAGGACAAGAGGAGCCTTACCTCATGATTCCCCGAATCACGAAACCCCAAAGGGGAAGTTGCCGGGACATTTCGGCATTTCGATAACCAGAGACTTGAACGACAAAGCACAGAAGGGAGAATGCTCGCTTCATGATTCCCTGAATCACGAAAAGCCGGTGGCATATTATTGTGGGCCATCATTTCGACATTCTGGATACCGGGTACTCAAGAGGTCAGGAGTCGGGAGCCTGGGAGTCCCGACTCGCGAAACCATGAAATGTGAAGACCCAAAAGGCTAAGGGAGGAGCCAGCTGAGGCGTTGTACCTTTTCGACATTTCAGAGACTGGAAGTCCAAGAGGACAAGGATCTAGGGAGAATTCTCTCACAGGAGTCCTGAAACCCCAAAAAACCCGAAAGGTATGTCGGGTCAGAACAAACAGAAGAGCGCCAAGGAAAAAAGGGCGCACGCACAGATTTTGTTGAAGGCCTGTGCCAGAGGAGAAAAGGGGGACCTGTGGATTTGTTCGAAGGGTTCTAGAAAGAGCCCGAAGAGCTAATTTGGCTTAGAAGAAGAACGATCCAGAGACCAGGATGTCAATGGACCCTGCTGAGGTAGGGGGGATCTGCGTCAAGTGGTATTAGAGAAGGATTTTGTTTGCAAATAGCACATAAAGGAATTGAAAGGAGTGATTCTGGTAACATCAAGTGGAATCAGAAACAGATATTCATCTGTAAGCAACAGGTGAAAGGAGACAGAGTAATAATGGTCTGTGGTGATTGTTTGCAGGTGTGCAACAGTCAATAGACAGTTAGGAAAGTTGTATGAGAAGATGGATATGCTCTCGGACGTAGAGTGATCCATATGTTGCCAGGAGGGCAGGTGAAAGATAGAGATGGCTACTAAAGGTCATGAGCGTGGTGGAAGAGGAGACCACCAACAGAGGACTAAAGCAGAGATTGACAAAGAACTCATTGAGATAAGGGAAAGAATGGAACAACTAACATTGAAGATGCAGTAGGAGGAAAAAGTACACTGGAGGTATGAATGGCCTCTGAACAGGAAAGCCAAATGGCCTCTTCAAAAGTTGTTTTTCCAGGAAAAAACAACAAGAGTTGAGGAAATGGCTGAGGTATGTTGAAAGCTTTAGTGAAACAGAGCTGGTTTGCATCTGTGAGCCAGAAGTTGGAGAAACCCTCAATGAGGAGGAAGAGAGATCAATTTCAGATCTCATAAACTGCTAGGAAGGTAGAGATGAATTTTGCAATTGCCAAGTGGGCAATAAAATGAGGTCATTGGAGGATATCATAGACTGTCAGGAGGACAGTAGTGGAAATTCATATTGTTAGGTGGGCAAGGAAGAGCAGATGAGACTGTCTGAAAGTATCATGAACTCGGGGATGAGTTCGGGTCAACAAGGAGTGCTAATGAAGGTGGGATTGATTGATCCTGTAAACTGCCAGGTGGGTAGAAGTGAACTTTTGAGTTGCCAGGTAGACAATGGGAAGAGATCAGTAGAAGGTCTTGTATACTTCCAGGGGAGCAGTGCTGAAAGTTTAGATTGCCAAGTGGGAAATGAGATGGGATCACAGGATCTCATAGACTTCCAGGTGAGCAGCAAAAAATTCCCAAATTGCCAAGTTGGCAGGGGAAAGGAGATGAGACTATCTAAAAGTCTCATGAACTCAGAGGAGAGTTCAGATCAACAAGGAGTGCTGACAGGAGAGAATCAGAAGATCATTCTGATGATTGGGGGAATTCAAGTATTCCTACCAAGTAGCTAAGTTGAGGCCAAAGCATGTGTTGCAGATGCAGCAACAGACGAGAGACATTCAACAGAAAATGTCATGGAGGAAGAAGTGGATCAAACACTGATGTTTTCCCAAGGAGAAAAGGATGAGCGTTCAACAGAATGGCTCAAAATTTTCATCCAGGAAGCTGAAACAGAGATGATTGTAGCACTGAAGCCTGCAGCAGAAGAAGAAGCAGATAGCATGGATTTTTTTGATCTGTGCAAAGAATTGAAAGCCTTGGAGAGAAGGGTGACGGTGCAAGGCTTGCACATCCAACAAGCTAAGTTGGAAGCAGGTAGTGGAGCATACCAACCTGGGAAGAAGCTGGAAGAAGCTGGAATTCAACCAGCACAAGGAAAAATGGCAGCAACAAAACTATCACGGGAAGAAGTTGAGCAGCAGCTCAGTAATGAGACTGCAGAGCTGGAGTCTGTAGTAGAGTGGCCACTTAGCACCACAAAGAGAGATAAAGATGGCATGGGAGATCTAGTTGATCTACCCATTTGCAGGGGAGAAGTGCAGTGGAACAAATTGCATACAAAGAGCCAGCCACTGAAGCAGTTGGACAAGATAATTGAGGAGATCATAAGGTTGATGTTGAGTTCAGCAGCAAAAGTGGTCATCAATGAGAAGATGAGCAGAAGGAAGCCTGCAAGAGCAGCAGGGAAGAAAAAGTAGTAGCAGCAACAACAACATAGCTAGAGAGGAGCAGATGGACAACTCCAAGGGAAAGTTTGGGATCCAGGTGGATTTCAACACTGGAGAAGAGGAGCTCATGAGAAGGAGCTCATGATTTTTCCAACTGAGGAGTATGATGCAGAAGCATCACTCCACGTTAGCAGCGTGCCAGCCAACCAACACATCCAACACGCATTAATGGAGAAAGGGAGAGGCGCAGCCCTCTCAATTTTGAAATTTGAGATTTCAATAAATGTTGTAAGGCTTTTAGTGCCAGACCACGCAGTTGTTCAGGAAGTGGTTGAGGTTGCCTTAAATGGCTACCTATAGCTAAGTCTAGATCTATCAGGACTGGACATCCATTTATGTAATGTAGTCGTAGGAGCCGCTCGGTGATAGCGATAGATCAGAGACGGTGGTTGAGGATAAGCTTGAGAGAGCCCCATTTTGTAATTAAGAAAATTTGAGTAGAGAGTTAGGGAGAGAGTTATCAGGTAGAGAGGTCTCGAGAGAGAGTTGAGACTTGTTACAGTCCAACCTTTGTAAACATTTGTATAGGCATTTGGAATTTAATACAAAGAACAGTTTTTCCTGCCCATGAATGGTCTGTGTATGTTTATGCATTTGAGTGTCACATGTATACTGTAGATACAGGTTATAGATAGATTTTATTGTCTATCTGATTGAGTTGTGATTTTTGTATGCGTTCTTTAGGCTGTGCAAGGAGTGCACAATAGAACACTGGAGGTTCTGTAGCCAGTGCAAGGAGTGAACATATGAGCTCTGCGGAGTCAGAAAGAATGTGCAACGAGTGCATGCCAGAAAGATTCACAGATTCAAGGAGGAGCCTCAAGGTTGCTGAGAACCTTAGAGGACGAGGAACTATGCAGAGGAAGGCATAGAAAAGAAACAGAACTATTGAAGGTTCTGTAAAACTCTGCCAGGAGGGCATTGAGCGAGTGCAAAGAGCGCATCAGAGAACTCCATTTTGAGTTCCAAGGAAAGGGAAGTGTCGAAGAGAAGACACTCACAGAGCTACTGAACACTCTGTGGAGAAAGGATCTGCAAGGTGTGCATCGAGCTGAAGAATGCCAGGAGGGGACGAAGCATTTCTTTACAAGAAATACTTCGGATCTGAGTTTAGCGAAATACTTTGTACCACAAGGAGTGTGTGAGGGTGGACTCATTCTAAGTCCCGAAGCTCAGGAGGAACTGTGCCTTTGCACACAGAGAAACAGGAGAAAGGAGTAGAAGGTTGAGAAACTCTTTGAGGTTTCAAGGTCGAAAAAGCTCAGGAGGTACATCGTCTTTAGAATGCAGGCGAGAGACGAGGACACAGGATTCACAGTAGGAGCAAAGGTTGACACCTTTGAAGCATTTGAAGTCTTCTGAGTTCAGGAAGAAGCACAAGCTCAGGAGGTCGCACAACTGTCGTTATATCAGCTGGGGAGAATGAGATCTGGACCATTGAATCTACATCCAGGCAAGCAGGAGGAGAGTGTGCAGGAGAAAGAGATATGGGCCCATGGACCGATAGCCATCGGATCCAGGGGAAGTTGCACAAGGTTTAACCTTCGTATGTGAAGAGGGAATGAAAGGCCTATTTCGGCATTTCGGCTACTGGGAGATACAAAGGGCAAGAGTTGGGACTCCTGACCCACAAAATCCCGAAAGGATCATGACAGTCCAACAGGAGGACACGCGGTGAGCAGTCGATGTTTTAGGGAAATTCTCGAAAGGAGGATTTTGGCATTTCGACTACCGGGAATGCAAAGGGTAAGAGTTCAGAACCCTTGACCCATGAAATCCTGAAAAGACACAAGTCCTTGAATCAGGAGAGGCTATGAGCCGTTGCTCCTAGTTTGGAGTGGAAGACCAGCGTTTCGGGGATCGGTACTTCGGTATTTCGGATACCAAGAGCTCAAAGGGGTAGGGAGTTGTTGCAGCCAGGATTGCGAAGTCCTGAAACGCGAAAACCTGAAAATAGATGGGGGAGTAGTGTGGTCACGGAACAGGGTCACACATTTCGACATTTTGGGATTCGTCTTTTCGGCCATCTCGAGGACAATAAACCGCGTACTTCGGCGTTGGAAACCCCGAAGTCCTGAAAGCGACATATTGTTGGAGTGGAACTAAGGTCATACATTTCGGCAGTTCGAGATTCGGCTTTCCGAAAGTTCCGAGGACAAGGAGTTTGGGTGCTTGGTGTTAGAAACCCCGAAATCGTGAAACGCGACGTGCTGTGGAGAAGGATTTCGAAGGAGTTTGGCATTTCGGAAGTTCGGGATTCATCATTTCATCCATCCCGAAGACTAGGAGACGAGGCGCTTGGTATTGAAGTTCCCGAAGTCGCGAAACGCGACTCGCCTTTGGAATAGGGTTGTGGACACATGGAAGGTGGTCATGATTTTGGGAAAAGGCCAAAAATATTTCGGTCCCGGAAGAAGCGGCTATTTCGTCATTTCGGGAACCGGAAGGTCAAAAAACAGAGGACAGGGGGAGCCTTACCTCGCGATTCCCCGAATCGTGAAACCCCAAAAGGCTAAGGGAGGAGCCAGCTGAGGCATTGTGCCTTTTCGGTGTTTCGGAGACCGAAAGTCCAAGAGGACAAGGAGTCGGGGAGAATTTGCTCATAGGAGTCCCGAAACCCTGAAAAACCCGAAAGGTATGTTGGGTCAGAACAGACAGAAGAGCGCTAAGAAAAAAAGGACGTGCGCACGGATTTTGTTGAAGGCCTGTGCTAGAGGAGAAAAGGGGGACCTGTGGATTTGTTCAAAGGGTTCTAGAAAGATCCCGAAGACCTAATTTGGCTCAGAAGAAGAATGATCCAGAGACTGGGAGGTAAGTGGACCCTATTGAGGTAGGGGGGTCTGCGTCAAATTGTTAGATCCAGGAGGAAGACATGTGACAAATCAATAGGTGCATGTCAACAGGATCATGTCAGCAATAGATGACACATGGCCCAATCAAATGGTGACAAATTTCAAGGTCGATGTGGTGCATAAGGTCCTTGAAAGTCATGAATCAAGGTGACACGTGGCACACAGACTTAGGGTCCATGTCATCTTGAGTGACATCAGCAAGCCACGTCACTCCGGCATTACTAACTTCGGGGATATCCAAGCTTATTTTATCATCTAATCACCAAAGGATGAAATCACGAAGTAAATCTAACCATTGATCTAATTCAGGATCATTCTTGACCATTGATCAAGCGTAGTGGAAATATAGGATAAGTGGGGCCAAAGGCATGAAGTCCTAGAGTTAACAGAAACCATCGGATTGAGTTAGGGGAAGATCCACGGTGGTGGACCTATTCAGTGCTTCGATGATAATTGAAGGACATGGTAAAGCTCATATTCCTAGAGTCCCAGATTGCCAAAGCCCCAAAATCTTGTCAACCATCAAATCATAGTTTTGTGGCAATAGTCAACTTTGGCATTGACCAACTTCGAAGATAAAGGAAATTGAGTTACTCAAAGGATCTTGGAGTCCCGGAATGTCAAAATGAACGAGGATCGTCCATATCAATTGAAAATTAATTCATGATTGTTGATTTCGTTGAATCCTTTAGATGAGCCAGGATCGTTCATTCAATGGGAGATTAAATATCGATAGTCTGATCTACTAGTTAAGAGAGTATACAAACTTTTGTGAAGTTACTTATGAGAAATTTACTCCAAGAGAATTGGAAGACTACAAAGGCCGAAGTACCAGTGAGCCTGGTTCCAGTGGCGGTCGCGTGATAAGGTAAAGAAGCTAATAAGAAGCACAAAGGGACTAGAAGTAATTAATCCCTCGGAAATTTGAATACGGTCCCATGTACAAGAATAAGGGTGGAAGGATAAAAGTGCTAATAGAACAATGTTTGAAATGGACAAGCACATGGTTTTGAGCTTGCATTTACAAAGGGAAGAGGATTGAAGGAAGCGCCTCATGCAGAATTCATTTTATGTAAACAACTTAAGGCATGTAGAGTAATTCGACAAATATTGACACCAAACGAGTTCATTGTTGCTTCATGATAATTTACGCATGAAGGGATAAATAAATAACAAAAAGTTTGAAGTCTTATTAAGTTAAAATCAATTGTTTATTGATAAGATTAGAATGAAGAGGTGCAATGGTTCATTGTCAAAAGACACATTGGTTCAATCTTATACCTATTCAAATACTATATAAACCAGAAACGTGTGGTGAAAAGAGTGTGTCTTGGTGGATATATATATATATATATATATATATATATATATATATATATATATATATATATATATATATATATATATAT
>ML830093.1:0-11571 GCA_009831015.1 Picea engelmannii | reverse complement strand
AGTTCATTCTATCGGGTTGGTGCATGTTTACAAGTTGAGTCTTGTTATGAGGGTTGGATTCCTCGCATCTCAATTGGATCTGAGATCAACAAGTTGGGTCTTGTTATGAGGGTTGGATTCCTCATTTCTCTGTTGGACCTGAGAACTACAAGTTGGGTCTTGTATCAGAGAGTTGGATATCTTGTATTCAGTTGAAGTTGAAGATATTGAAGGATTGATTTTATTTGTATCCATTCAAGTTAAATAAATAAAATAAAGATATTTTATCTACTTCATACAGTTTGTGTTATACATGTTTATGAGTAATTAATTGAGTTGCATATATCTTATTCAGTTAATTCAGTTAATCTATGAAAGTGTGAAAAGTAGTAAAAAGTTCTAGACATTGATTCACCCCCCCAGTCTTAGTGTCAGTGTGTGTTTCAACAGTAGTGTCTCATTTATGGGTACCTTTGTAGAGGGTGTGTTGCACATTCGTTTTCAATGCATTATTTTTCCAAGCCAATTTATTATCATTAATTAATTAAGTTCCACATAGTGGGCACTCCCTGTGGGTTAATCAATTAGCTTGGGGGGCAGTACCACAATGTCACTTGAAGGGAGAGGTACACAGAGTGCCATGGGGGTATAGTCTAGCTTGTAACGCCCTTGTGTAGATCCCTCAACAAGTGAGACATTTATATGTATGTGTTTTCTTTTGCAGGTCTTTGATTTGTTTAGGAGAGACACTTCATTTTCCTCAATACCTTTGTGGGCAAGCATCTAGAAGTTTTGTGATTTGTATTTTAACATTTTCCAGCTACATTCCCTTTGGACCTTCATCACCTTCTTCCCATGAAATGAGAGACAATTCCTTCTTGGGTCAGTACACTTGAAAACCCTAAAAGATAAGGAGGTAAGGGGAAAAAGTGTGAAAAGTGACAAGTATGAATGGGAATGACATGATGACTCGTCAAGGGGACCTTCCAGTAGCAAACCTACCCCTAAGGGTGACCACTTACTAGGGCGCAATGTCAACCACTAAGGTGAAAAAGGGCAAAGAGAATAAATTCCAAGCAGACGTTACATAATCAAAAGTCGTTTTAAATGCAACATACTCAAATGAATCAACTATTGAAATGACACTCGCCATAATACCTGGCTTGTACCTCATGGAGCAAGACCAAATGTCTTCTGGAAGCAAGCTGATGTGGTGGATACCCGCATGAAGAACTTGAGATCTGTGGTGGTGAGGTAGGCCTCTATCTGTGAAAGTGGGTGTTGTCATCCATCTACCTCTCGGTACTCCATGTATGCAACCTAAGGGCCTCGAGACATCATCTCCTTAGTTATCCCTAGGAATTGTGGATAACATGTTGGAATCCGACGACATAAATCTGGATGAAATCTCAAATTTTTGTTGTTTAAATCGCATTTTTGAATGTATATATGGACTCAATATGCTAAAAATGCCACAGGGCACTCCGATTATACAATCTTAGCCACTCAAATATGCATATCCAATAAGTTCTCCTGAAAAGGGACAAAACATAGAAGAGTTAGACTACGACAATTAAATCACCTCCAAAACCGATAACCATGTCACCTGGTGAATTGGATAAGTGGTGATGTAAGTACTATGGGACTAATAAATTGAATTTAGGCCTGGTACATCATTATCATAAAAGTATCTAGTAGAAAAAGGATTCATAAGAATCCCTTTTGATCGCATCTCTACATTAAAAGTGAGGATGGTGATGTGGTGATTTTAGTGATATATGTAGAATCAATCATCATCATAAGTAGTGACGTTGAAGTGAATGAAAAGGTAAAATCAAAATTATGCTCCACTTTTGACATGACAAATTTGAGCTTCCTTCTTTGTTGCTTAGGTATTAGAAGTTCAGTAGACTGATAAACATATTTTTTCTGCTCAAACTAATTAATAGTATGTTCAATTGGTTTAGGATGGCATATTGTAAAAACGCATCTACACCTACAGAGAAAGGAATGAAACTATCAACCAAAGCTAATTCAAAATCAATGAATGAATCAATGTACATGAAACTAGTTAGCAGTTTGATTTATTTTATAGCCACTAGACATGACTTTATACAATAAGCTACGTATCTAGATTTATGACAGCTCCAAAGGTGGGACGTTGGACAACGACAAAGATGGTATGTGAAAGGAACATTGTATGTCAACATCCTATCACTGGTAAAAGTGAAGAGATCCAGTTGTGTATTCAAATTCAGATTGAGTAGGATTTATGGATGATATGTTATATGTTCAGTCTTGGAATGGAGTAATTTCTTAGATCAATAAAAAACAAATCGTGTTGCTTTCCATTAGTGAAACAAAATATAGGGCAGCAGTACGGGGGCATGTAGAGCAGTTATGCTTAGAATAATGCATGCAAATTTGCAAGGTACTCATATTGAAACTACAATACTTTTTAGTGATGACCAAGGATGAATGAAATTAATAAGACAACTTGATTTTGTTGGCAAGATATGGTGTTATTTTTTTATCAAAATAATTCAGAATTTTAAATATTATATTAATGTTAATATTCACAACATTCTCCTCAAATCCTTTTATTGCGATTGGTTTCGTTGGGCCTCGTTTTGTAAGGTGACCTAGGTTTGAAACTCGGCTATTCGGAAGGAGACAACTAAAATCCAACCATGCTAAGGGTTGGTGTGGCCCAGGCCAGGTGAGATTCCCGGGTGATTTTGACAGCTTAGAGACCCCTTGGTCATGATTTCTTAGACCACAATCTAGTCCCGTAAGTCACAGACAAACTAGCAAACAAAAAAAATCACAACATTCCCAACCCCTGATTTTTTTCACTTTTTTCTTGTTGTCGTAGAATTGATTTATGACAATTATTTTTACTAGCAACATCGGTTTTGGTTTTCTCGCTTTACTAGCATGCACTCCCAACTATCAACCCCCATTTATAAAATGAAACCTAGGCCTTTAACACAAAATGAAATAATAAGCAATGGCGTAAAAAAAATGGATGTTCCATATTATTTTCTTAATTTGTTTTTTCCAAAACCAATATTTGCAATATTTACCATCCATTCCTTAAACACTTGTGGAAAAAACACTACACTCTCATCTAACATTTTCAACATAGTTTTCATACTTGAACTATTTGAATTTCCACAGTTTAAAAGGATTGAAATTTTAAAATTACTTGTATGTTGTGTGGGACATGTTGTATGAGTTTGTGTATATATAATAAGTAATGAATAATTAACAAGATAATAAACAATTGAATATGTCATGTTTGGAGTCTTGGAATCATTTATATGAACTTATCACATTCTCTCAAATATGTTGCAAGTCATAGATCTCACCAAACCATAAGCACTTGACTCTTGGTCATCATATGATGATAAAACACTGCATCAATGTTAATGTTATTCTAAAACAATTGTTTCATCTAGCTAATAAGTTATGCCAAAACCCTTCTTCCTCTAATCATACAAATGTTTCCCACATTATATCTACCATCTCAAGCACTATGTTCGACAAACTTTGAGCTTTAATGATAAAGTTAGAAATTTGTTGAATATCAAGTCCTCTCCCCCAAATAAATTCATTTATATTTGGTGAATAAATTCATCCAAAATGGATCAAATGTCATACAAAAAAATCAATCAAACCCATCGAATAAATTCTTTTAAGTTTGCATCATAAAATTCAATTATGATCATTTTAAAGAAATTTTTACTAAAAGAAATCAATATATAAAGTTTTTTTTTAAATAATATTTCCCCATATGACTCAATCTCTCATGCTGCAAAACCCCTTCCTAATTATGCATTTTATTGAGACTAACTAAAAAATACAAAATAACCCTTAATCCCTAGTTGGGAGCAACATAAAAACAATAAGAAGTAGGGGTTATTTCTTCACTATCCAAGTACACCCATAGAGTTTTAGCTTTCTTCACTTTCTCTATTGTTTAAAATTCTAAGAATGAATGAGGGGTGGCAAGTGTGGTGGAGATCATGTTCGATMTTGAGGGAAATCGTGAAACAAGTAGTGGATATTAGGGGAATCTAATAATAATCAATTTGAGGCTTTGGCACTATATCAATGTCTTTGAATTCTAGGCTCAAGAAGGATCAAGAAGGATCAAGAACCTTTTGGTAATAGGGAACTTAACAATGATCATCAAGCATATACAAAATCAAACAACCCCTAAGGACTATGTTAACCCTCCAAGGATGACACTTTTTGATACTATCATGAGGGTATCATGTTGCTAATTGCATGGGGTGTCATGCTCATCTTCGCCAGATTTGGACAGCCTTCTTCATTGATCCCCATCAGATTCATGATTGTGCTAGCTCAATTGTGGTGTAGCTCACTTTCGTCCCCACCCCTCATATGACATATGCATTGTGGTATGGTATGTATGGTTCCCAGTTGCTTCATTTGAAATTTCATGTATTAATACCTATTTGGACCTRATGATATAACCTTTTAGCTCCTCATAAAGTGGTAAACACCTAAATACTTTTCTTTGGCATTTCATATTGTTACATGGTTTTACTACTTGCCTYGYGGTACCTTGGGGAACATGTTTTTTGTTAGAAGTGTGTCATTTCTTGGGCTAACTTATACCRTTGGGTGTCTAGACTAGATAGTGTTATCCATATCTCGACCATGCTAACCATCTTCCACTTTCCCAATTCATTCATTCCATACATAAACAAATATTATCCGGGTCATGTGTGATTTCTCAAAGGTCAAAGGGAAAGGTCAAATCTAAATCCTAAATCAATAAAGTCACTAAGGCTAAGAGGTGAAGAGGAAAATTAAAATCCAAATATTAAGCTTGAGCAATGCTCTTGTTCATAGTTCATCTACAAATATATAAATAAAAAGGACTTGTTCAATAAATTGAACATCTAAAGAAAAAGGATTAAAGGGATAGTAAGAAACATTGTCGAGGATGGTAACTGAATGTTAAGTTCCCTCTAGAAGGAAATTATAAAGCAAAAATCCTAACCAAATGAAGCTAGATGAATGATTAAATGAATAATAAGACATGTGAATGTCTAAGACTTTGATGATTATAACATGAACCCATTTCCCATTTCCCCTTTAATCAGTATTACTCATTATTACCTATCTTTTACCTAGGTACTTAGGAAATATGGGTTGTCTTAGGATTTGATGCATGCATGAGGTTCTATGTTGTTCCCCTTGATAAGCCTTAGACAAGTACAAAAAGTAACCCCTATCTTATGATGTGCTAGAGGATGTCACCATGGACTACGAATAAATGGCTTGCTAAGATGCTAGACCTATCACTTTGAGTGGGTATTGTACATTGGGATACATGTATCATGCCTCGGGATCCATGACACTACCTTGGCATCCATGATGTTGCATTGGGATCCATGTACTCCTCTATGTCCATATATACAAACATTGCAATCCATGACATTTGGCTTGGGATCCATGTACTGCATAGGGCCACATATCACTGCATTGGGATCTATGACAATGCATTGGGCCACAACAAGATGCCATGTCATCACACATATGCCACATTGACCACTTACATGCATCCTCCTTGCTAGATTGGACAATTTATTTCATGCCCATGCATTATGTACTCATTTTTGTACCACACGTGGGGTATTTAATGCATTGGAGACAGTGATTGCACGTTATGAGGGTGACTGCACATGATGATTCACTCCCCTTGATGATGTGGCATGTTTATTGGACCCATCCATGAGGAGCTCTTACTTCCTAGAGCATGCACGTGCCTTGGAGATGATTTTATTAATGGGATGGCTCACACATGGAGGTGACATCATGCTCTTCTAGGGTGTTTTTCCCCCCTTTTGGACCATTCCTTGGATGGAGGAGGTAGCATTGAACCATTTGACTTGTCTTGGACCATTGACTTGACTCAATTGGACCATTCCTTGGAAGTGGACACCACATTTTGAGGGGTGCACCTCTCTTTGGTCCGTATGTATGGTTTATTATTGTATTTGGCATCTTCTAAGAGGGGTGTTACACCTTGTGAGTATGTTATTTCATGTATTTTTTTTTATTTTTTTTTTATTTTTCCCATGGTTTTGTCGGGCGAATAGTTTTAGAGCTCATGGTTTTACATTGTAATTGAGAAGGCTTCTAACCTATAGAAGGAGAAGTCCTCCTCCACTAAGTTGTATTTCTTTTAGGAAAGATGTGTGCTCTTGGGGATTTTAAACAGTTTTATTTTTTTAATTTTGTATTGGACATTGCATGGATATCGACAGAACAATACTATATTTTCATTGCCTTCAAAAGACCAAGTGCAATCATTTGAATGATAAGACCAATTACCCTGTAAGAAAGAAGAACAAATTGGTTGTATCTACAGGATTGCATCCAGGGGATGAAAGAGTAAAGGTCCTATTGAATTCCCTCCATATAATTCTTATATAAACTCTAACGCTAGTGAACCAATGCTCCCTATGGGTTCTTGTTCAAGTATACTGAATAAGGAGTTCTTCTCTAAAAACATGATTCTTCATGTGAGACTTGCTAGGAGTTGTAACACAAGTCATAACTTAATATTTCTTACACAAGTGTATTTGCATCAAAACTGCTATCTTTTGGTTATCTTAAAGAAGAATGTGAGTCGTGACTTTTTGTTGTAAAACTTGAATGTTATGTGCATGGGTAGGTCTAAAGACTTTTATTATATGTTGTATTGTAATTATCCATTTATAATTCAAACCATTATAAAGAATATTTTAAATAATTTATATTATATATTATATTGTAATTATCCATTTATAATTCAAACCATGCGATACGCATTTACTTTAATAATATAATATAATGTGATTACTAACCATACAATAAACATTTATTTTAAAAATATAATATGGCACAATACAGGTCTTTTCTAAAATTTGACCGTCCTGAGCCTGTTATTAGAAACCTGGAGCAAGCTTGGATCAAATTGACTCAATTTCTGGATTGATCAATAATCTACTCCTTTCATAAGAGATTGAGGTCTGTTATCTGCATGCATACAGAGTTCATTGTTCGATTGCTGGAAGGAGTAAGAGACAAAATGTGCTCTCCCTCACATATGCTGATGAAATTAAAGTTTTTAAGCACAGTTGACATGCCCAAACAATAGAGAACCTGGAGAACCTGATAGATTGCCATCGTACATACCTTCATACTTATCCCTCCTCAGTCCTGCCCATAAAAATCTAAAGAGCAGATGAAACTAAAAGCAGAAATCCAAAATATACAGAAACCTAAAGCAGAAATGTGAAATTGTATGAATAAGGTAGAATGCGAAATTGTATTGAGAGTTTCTCGGCTGATTGGAAAACAGTAGATACATACAATGATATATTAGATTAATATTGGAACGAATATGATCCGCATACAATAGGATTTATGACTGCTCGCTTGGCGAACGAATTGAAACCAAATTTCTAAATCGTTAAATTTCTAAATTAACTGGCAAACGTGTGCAAATGAAGAAATGTTCCAACCAAATTTCTAAATCGTAGTTCAGAAACACCCAACCGTTAACACGGTGTAATATTTTATGTTCTTTCCGGAACATATACACATTATAGTATATACTACCAGACGCTGCATGTAAAATTCCTGTCACGATTGGTTGTCGAGCCCGAGATTTGACCTCCCGACCATATAACTAGAACCGGGAAGTATGAGCACAATAATTTGAGTACGAGTCTGTGAGTGCCTGCATCGCCCGAACCTGCATCTTAAGCGCCTCGATGTAGTCCGCTGTTTCCGGGCACGAGCGCCCTGAGGGTCTTCATACGAGAAGCCACAGTGCATTCTGCTTCTTCGTTGCCATGTGACCGGATGCAAGGCTCTCCGAACAGCCGCCTCACGAATTTATTGCCGGCAAAGGTCGTTTTGTATTCTTGGCAGACGCCGATCTCGGGGAACTCATTCTGGATTTCTCATATCTGTGAATTTGCGTCATCTCTGGTGAATTTGTGAGACCAAGTGCAGTAAGGAGGAGCCAATGCGCGATTCGATCTCATGTGCAGTAAGGAGGAGCTTGCCGAAACCTCGGATCTGTGTCACCGTGGAGCTTTCCTGACACGTGGTTATTGCTAAACCGTCCGATTGGCGCCACGACAACAGTCTGCTCTGCTTCACTGTAGCCGTTGGATCTGTGCCATCTGGAACCAGAAGGTGCACATCCGTACAATTTTCGTCGTACGGCCTCTGAACTAGGTCATTCCCTAGTCGACACGTGGCCCTCTCCAGACCGTAGATCTGGGCCAGATCAAACAGTTGGAAAGGACCCACGTGGCAACGATCCAACGGTCAGATCCAACGCCCAGACAAGAGCCACGTGACAAAGATCGGACGGTCAGATCCGACGCGCATAAAGAAGACACGTGGAAGAAATCGGACGGTCATATCCGACGCACCTAACTGAGCCCCGTGGCAACGATCGGACGGTCAGATCCGACGCGCAGAAAGAAACCACGTGGCAACGATCGGACGGTCAGATCCGACGCGCAGAAAGAAACCACGTGGCAACGATCGGACGGTTAGATCCGACGCGCAGAAAGAAGACACGTGGCAGAGATCGGATGGTCAGATTCGGCGTACAGAAAGGTGCCACGTGGCAGAGATCGGACGGCCAGATCCGACGCGCCCAATTGAGCCACGTGGCATAGATCGGACGGATAGATCGTATAGTCCACAAGAAGCCACGTGGCGCCAATCGGGCGGCCGAATCCGACGTGCAGAATGAAGACACGTGGCATCGATCTGACGGTCAGATCCAACAGTCAGAAATATGCCACGTGGCTCTGATCTGATGATTAGATCGTACGGTCACAAAGAAGCCATGTGGCACAAATAGAACGGCCAGATCCAACGGTCCCTGAGGGCTCAGATCTGCGGTCTGGAAAGTGCCACGTGTCAAGAGTAGGACAGCCCGGTTGGCTGACCGTACGATGAAAATAGTACGGATTCTACACCTCTATCTACACGTGGCACAAATCCAACGGCTACCGTGATGGACGGATCCAACCATCTGACAAGAGACACGTGTACAAATCCGAGGTTTCGTGAATAGTTTGGCAAGCTCCGCGGTGGGATGTCAACGGAGGGTCGAATGGGAATGCCACGGCCACGAACCAGGCTGCCAGCATTTAAGGTTAATTTTCCGAAAGTTTGCTGCTAATATATCAGTAGGTAGTGTAACAGAAAGGCGATGGGCCATTGTTCCCTGCCACAAAACGCATCATTCCCGTTCTTTGGTTGGCTTGAAGACCGATCCGCATCCTGTGATATCTTTGTAGGGTTTTTAGGGGTCTAAACTCCCCCTTGGAGGAACGTTGCAGGTGTTTCCTATCCTACACTGTCTCAGCTTTTCAAACCATCCTCCAATCTACTCAAACGTTTGCATAATTCCCTGGATAATTGCATTTGTTCTAACGGTCATACAACGGCCCTTTCACTGTCAAAATCTGCAGAAATTACAAAGTCTATGGTTCTGTTTGGACTGTCATTACGGCAGCATTCCTTCTCTTTCTTTACTGGGCAGATTTAACCTGAGCTTACTCCTTCCCAAACTACCTCAGACGAAATTTAAAGTCACTGTCTGATTTGCACGTTGGAAACTTATTACAGCAGTGATATACATGTACAATTTATATATATATATATAGGTTTAAAGGTGTGGAATCCATGGTAAATGAATATAACCTTCCAGAAAGGTCGCTTGAATTAATTCATGTTGTTAGAGATATACATGTTGTTAGTGATATAAATGTTGTTAGATTCAATGCAAGGCTACGGAAAGATATAAATGGATAATGGCATTAAGGATACTCTTAAAAATTGCAATGTATAAGAATGTAAATCAGATATAAATGGATAAGATAAAAAGTATGAGTCATAAAAATTGCAATGTATAAGAATGTAAATCAGATATAAATGGATAAAAAGTATGAGTTATTTGCTGAACATATCTCTTTGACCCATAGAGAAGCAATTAAAATGATTAATTTTTTTTTTTTATATTTCATTCATTTGTGTTTTTGTGTTTTTAGAGAGCAAAATGTGAAGGTAAATATTTTATTAGAGGAAGCTTAGAAAATGGAAAAAGGCACTTGGATTCCGGAAGAAATTCAAGATGGAACCATTATCATCTTGGTACTTAGAGTTTAATGTTTGTGTATCTCTTCAAAAGTTTATAATGAACTTTTTGAATATGTTTTTTAAGTTTTATTATAGAATCTCTAGTGTTAAGTTTAAGGGTTATGGTATAATATGTTTTTTTGGAGGATCATCCAAAAAATCCTATGTAATAAATATTTTTAATAGTAGGGTTTTTTTTTAAGACATGGAGAAAATGATAGAGGTTATTTCTCTTTTATCTTAGAGGCGCAGATGTAAGCATCCCACATTTTTCCAATGCATTAGCACATAAATAACATAATTTATTTTGAGTTTGAATAGAAATGACGATTTTTTCTTGGAAAAGTAATGAATGTTATTATAATTAATTTTTATATTATTATCCCCGGATGGGGTGACATCTGGTGCACACATGTCAAATGGCACACTGGAAATGCGGGTAGTTAAAGCCCCTCCTCGCCACCCTCCTCCTCTGTCTAGTCGAGATGCCAAGCATTCATATCAGGTAGAGCTCAGTGCGTCGGGATAGATCAACAGTCTTAATGGAGACTCAAGTTTGGCCCCTTGGTACAAGTATGAAGCAACAAAGCTGCATTAACCTAGCATTCATGGTTACCCATGCCATCAATTCCTCCATCATCATGTTAATTTCTCCTCGCTTTGGATTTTATCTACGAAAGTTTTCCTTAGTTCTTCATCCTCCCCTGGTTGTTATGCTCCGAGCTGGCAGAGCCTTTGTAACTCTCCTTCTGGCAATTATTCGCACCTTTGACCTCCCCTCTGTCAATTCCCCCCCGTGCAAACCCGTGCTTTGCCTTGCAATGCCTCGCGAGAGAGGCAAGTCCAGGTGTGGGTCAGCCTACTATAGTCAAGTCGGCAGGCATAAGCGCACATGGCCGACCTCTCTCTCTCCCCTTCTAGGTAGCAGCTTGGGTTGTTCTCCCCGCTCTGGTCAGAACTGGTGTGAGGATGCGCAAACTGAGCTTCATCTGTCTAACTCAGAGTATTTCTATAGAGGTTGCATAGTGGAGGAGGAGATTCCTCCTAATTGGGAGGAAGTTCCACCTAATTTGCAGAAGACCACCATGGAGCAATGGTCGTCCAAAGGTACCAGCACCCCACTGAATTTCCCTGAGCCCGCCATGATAGGTTGTATAGTTGAAGAGGAAATCCCTCCTATGATGAAGGATTACTATCAAAAATTTTCCTACGCCAACGATGAGGACCCCAGAATAAAATGGGGTGATTTCTGGAGTGAGGAAGAAACCCACAGAGAGACTCACACAGAAGAGCAAGTTCACCCGGCTCTGGGCAACCACGGCCCACCCAGCTACTGCAAGCTCATAGAAGACCACTTGGTCTTGATTTTCGAGATGTGAAGGGAACTGGCCGAGTAGC
>ML830092.1:46446-56766 GCA_009831015.1 Picea engelmannii | reverse complement strand
ATTCCTCCCCAAATCACTCTCCCCTTCCATTGAGACATTCCAACCCCCTTCCATTGTTGTAATAACTTTGATAAATCCACTTCCAAAACTATATCCACCACCCAAATCCTATTCTATTGATTCCATGACCATATCCCCAAGACTCCCATTCCATGTATTCCCATAACCTCCTTATAAATATCCACAAAACTTATTCCACCATTGTTGAACCACTCTTACACAACCACCACCAACTCCCCTTTTTCCATCTCCCAAACCACCCTTTCATCACCCCTGCAACCCACTTCCACTACACCCACCATGTGCCCCCATCCTCCATTTTATCCTTCCCAAACCCCCTTAAACTAACACTCCCCAATCCCAATTTTTCAACCCCCCGCCCCACCTTCCAAAAAATATTTCCAAGCCCCACTTTCACACCTCGTACCCCTACTTTGTTATATTTACAACTAATAATTTTAAAGTTGTTTCCTCCCTTATGTTCACCCACATCCAGCCATCCTCCCTTTTGTTATATGCTTAATTTTCACCCTACATTATCAAAAGGGACAAAAAAAAAGATATAAACTAAGACAAAACCTTCAACTCAATATTTAGACAATTTTTGAAGGGTGACATTGGTCATCTATGCAAAAAACAACTACATGTCACTTGTCATTAGTTCCAAACAAGAGACACTCCATATAATATTCTATATTTACAAAGTTTCTAAGAGATGAGTGATGGATGAGCCTTGGAACTCACTTTGTTTGAGTCTCCATTAGTCTCTAGAATATATGGAATCTCTCTCAAGCCTATTCTAAAAATATATAAAAGAAATTTTAGTCTAGAGAATGGGAGGGAAGAATCATTTATAGATATATGATGCCAAAATTTAGAGGTGCTTCTCCATATACATTAGTTGCAATGAGATTTCCTATCTTGGTTGAAGAGATAAGGAGGAGCAAGGAGAAAGGGTTTTAGGACCCTACAATGTAACGTTTTGCTCACACTTTTTGCTACCATTACATCCTTTTTCCATTCACATTTAAACTTATATTATCACCTTACCCTATCTCTCCAAATGTATATAACGTATCTTCTCTTTACTATATGTTTAATCTGTTTTACATATAATTTTACATTACTCTCGTACTTAACAGTTGATCAAAAATATATAAGTGCTCAAACAGTTTGAACTGCAGATTAGCACTGTTGTTTAAAGGTCCATCGCTGAAACAGTCAAAGCACACAAACCCCATGGCTGAAACAGTCTGTGGTCTATGATGCTCAAACAACAACTCACACAAGAAGAAGCTACTACACTCTCTGTGGTCTACGATGTTGAAACAACAACACACACAAGAAGAAGCTGTTACACTCTCTGTGGTCTACGATGCTGAAACAACAACACAAGATTTTACGTTGACCACAACAGCCACACCTTGAGCTAGAATTAACCATCGCTGTCACGTGAGACCATGTTGCTGAAACAGTCAGAACGCAAATCCCGTTGCTGAAACAGCCCGCGATTTGCGATGTTGAAACAACATAGAACAACAGTAACAAGAAGATAAATAAAGAAGTTGTTACTCCATCCGCAACAACAACACCTCACTCAACACCTTTTCAACTATTGTAATAGCATTCTGTTACAGGAGACTAGGATATCCTATTCTAGTATAGAGATTTGATCTCACTAAGAATAGGATTCAAATGTGCACATGTAATTTGATGATCAAATTGTATCTAGGGGATTGTCCTCTTTAAATAAGAGGAAATCATCATTAGAGAGGACCTTCTTTTTGGCTAAGAAAGGATTTAGAGAGAAGGATGTGCTTTACTTCAGACATTGTAATATGATAAAATTGACAGATGAATAAAAGATTGTTCTAAGCATTTCTCTCTAGTTCCTTTCATTTTAGGGGAATCTTGTGAGAAGGGAGGGCCCACCTTCTTCACAATATTCAATCGTTAGCTTTGTAGTGTGTTAGTGTTATTTCTATTCATGCCTTGATTAAATTCTATTTTGCTGAAACTCTACTTTATTGAACTCTGTTTTGATGAAACTCTACTTTAGTCTCTCACAAGGATTCTTGATGGAGTATTGACTCCAAGGGTTGGACAACTACCAAAACCAGTCAAAGGCGAGTGGCACCGTTGGAGCACATAGTGCATCTTGAAGGGCATGATGCATAAATCAAAATTGAATAAAGGCGAGTGGCACCCTTGAAGCATAGAGTGTGTCTTGAAGGACACATCACGGTTTTTAATAAAGGCGAGTCAATGAACCTATGTGCCTAGAAAACAATAATTTTTCCTGACAATAATTATAAAATCTCCTTAAAAATTCTAAGCCTAGTTTAAAAATTTGAGCATGAATCTAAAGTGGGTAAGAAGATACAAATTTAATTTATAATAAATGGTGGGGGATGAATAAAAATCAAGTTAGGAATTGAAAGAGTAGTTTTTTTTTATATCTAAAGATTTAATTATACAAATATGTGAAAAATAATACTAAATTGGAAACTAAGATAAGAAAGGAAATAAAGGTAAAAAAGAATTTGGAAGCATAGAAAGATATCTAGTCTAGTCTAGTTAAAGAACTTTCCTAAATTAAACACAATGAAGTTTTAGAAAGGCGTCAGTCACTAAAAGGGGAAATAGAGGGAATAAAGGGACATCTAGGAGTAATTTTAAGAGTTCTTTTAGGATGGGTTAAGGAAATTGACATTTAATTAAGTTAAATGGTGAATTTATTAGTTAAACTATGAGAACAAGTGACAAGTGTATGGGGAAAATAATTCCTAATTAAATTATTAAAAAAAAGACGAATTAAATGTGGATGAAAACTTGTCACTAAGAAAAAATGTATAAATGAAATGGTCGAGAGGATTAATGGGATATGAATGATATGATATTAGTTATGCTGTTGGAATTTCTTTGAATGATTTTTATTGTGAGAGTTGGGATACCCAGATCAAGAAAGAGAGTGGTAACTTGACCTTGCGAGGTGATTTGGGAGCTAGTGTTTTCTGTTTATGTTTGTGCGTGGCCCCTTTGCATCTCGGGGGGATAAGGGGGAAGAAGAGTACCCCTAGCATTGTCTAGGAGGTAATGGTGAACTCTTCATGTTTAGAAAGCAGGGATTTGGACAAAACTTATGCACGAGAGAACATCCTCGACATCTCGTCGTCAACTACGATATTTTATTAAGTATTGTATTGTATTAAGATTTATTATGTAAAATTTTTAAACTTTGTTGAATGAGCTTTGGTTGTAACATTTAATTTTCTGTGAGATGTATCTAGAATATTGATGTCCAAGAAATTTTTGTATCATGTATTCAAATTAAAAATGATAAGATCATATGTACTTCTCCCTTCAATATTTCCATTACCGATGTACCCTATGCAATTTTTTTTAGTGGATTGTATAACCTCTTCAGTTTTTTTATTTTCATTTTCCCTCTTTCTACTCAGTCATTTGCTACTTATTAACCCAATTATTTGTCCATGTGATCTTACCTCTATTGTCCCCGCGATTCCTTCTTTATATCCATATGATCTTACTTTGGAAAATTTTATTCAGAATTGTCTCTACTCCCAAAAACGAATTTCCCCATCCATGTGATTTGTCCTTTCCAGATCTATTGTCGATATTCCTTCTCAGTGAGTTTAAACCTTAGTTCTCTGTGATTGTTTTTTTACCAAACACATTTTACTTGTCCTTATTCTCTGCTTTTGCATGGCGCACTCAACATTTGTTATTTCTTTTTCTCAGCGATGTTTTTCATCTGATCCCCAACATTCTTACCCTTGATACCCTCAGCATGTTTGAAGGGTTTCTAACCTATACTTTTTCCCATACAGACCTTTGTGTTTTTATTATACCCTCAATGAAACACGATGGAAAATTTACACCATAGTTTTTCTTTAACTCTGCTATGGATCTTTACAAATAAATTTTCCTTACCTTTGCGTGGGAACAATCACACAACCTTCAATATTACTCTCAGTGAATGGTAATCATCAATGATTTTACTCTCATCTTGAATTTTACACTCAACAATTTTACCTTCCTCAATGATTTTCATTTCCTCGTTGATTTTACTTTCCTCAACGATTTTAATTTTCCTGAACGATTTTACTCTCAGCTTGATGTTTACACTCAACTTGAAGTTTACACTCTTCGAATTCACGTTCTTCCCTCAGTGATTTTAATCTCTACTAATGTTTGTACTCAGAGACCTTTCCTCACCTTCTCTCGGCATTTTTACTAATCTTACTCTCTCCATTTTTTTTTCTTATCTTGGTGAATTTACCCTTTTTACTTAGCATTTCTCTACTCTGTGTTTGTAAATTTAGGATTATATTTCGTTTGATTACCCACTGTGGGATTCCTTAGATGCCTAGTGTTTTTCAATGCTCTTGGCATTTGTGTATATATTTAAATGATGGTTCGACTAGACGTCCTTTCTTCCTCCTCGTAGAAGAGTATACATTTTCTTGTCCCTGCCTATTTTATTGTCATGCAATTGGAAGTGAAATTCTTTGAATATTTGGCACAACTCGTCCAAGTATAATGTACCGTGTTTGCATTAATTATGACATGTTCTCTTTTATGGGATAAATTTAGTCCCTGTTGAGTGGGGGAGGGGGGGCTACATTGCCATCTATGAAGAAAATGTGGATCTTGTATATTTTAATATTTTTAATTTTGATGATTTTAGAAATGGGGTTTAATATTTTTGTTAAAATTGCAATCTGGATTATGAAATTATTGTTTCAATATATAGATGAATTTAGCACTCATCAATATTTTTATTGTAATTAAATTCAATTTTCAATTTAAGATTTTGATAGATTCCAACCCAAAATGTCAATTTAATTTCATGTTATTTGAGTTACTTAAGTTACCATAGAATGTGTCACAATTATGTATTCAATGTGTTTATTTTTACAAATGATAATATTTTATGTATAATTATAATGATACTTGAAAGAGTGAATTTTATAATGGTACATAAATATAGTGATGTATGGAGAGGTGATGGAAATCTAAGGTGTAGTTAGATATATTCTACTTAATCTAAATATATCACCCTTAAGATAAGATAGATTAATTACTTAAGGTTGCATTTGAAGATAAATTGGTGGACCCCATGGTGCCTTGAAATCATGAAGATACATGATTAATTTGGTAATTATTTACTTGCAGAGCTTAAGTAAATTTGATGGGTGATTAATAGATTAATAGATTAGATTACTTTTTGCGCCTCAAAACTTAGTTGATAGTCATATTCCTCCATAGAGAATTATTGACTTGAATGATAATGTGATTATCATAATTGTTAGTAGTCAGTTTGTGTTGCTCAATGGACCTTGATGACACATAAATGTTTACGCTTTGGGAGTTACTCATCTTCTTTGTAACAATGTTTATGTGTGATTTCCTAAGTGCTTAGATTAATTGTGTGCATGGTAATATTGTTGATTTATGTTTAATTCAATATCTAGATCATGCACGCACCTTGGAATAATGTTTCTTATGGTTGACTTCGGTACTAGATTATTCGCGCGCCTTGGAGTAAAGTAGATGTTTTTTTTTGCACCTTGAAAACATATAAAGTTGAATACAAATTGTGCCTTAATTTATGTCGTTGCATAATTGATTTAGTAATTAATTTCTCTTGCTCCTTGGAATTTATGTGATGTGTGATTGTTTATTTGAACGTTATTGCGTCATTGATTATTGTTGATGTTGTTGATTACCATTGTTGGTTTTGGACTTGATTGTGTTACTGGGTTGTAGACACCTCCTTGTTCCTCAGAACAGTCGCCATTCCTAAGACCCTAAATGGTCAAAATAAATTGGATCCTAGGGTTGAACATTTTGTATGTGTATTGGAGGTCCTAACCTTACAGGATAGGATGGACAGATAGTCATTTTAATATTCATTATTTGGTTGATCATTGTTTATAAGTTGTTCAAGATGATTATGATGTGCTAAGCAACGTCATTACTTATGTTTATGTGTCACAGTGATTTATAATGATGTGTTGGCCTTGTGTTTCTATTTTTTTAATGAGGTGTCTATTGTAATGCATTTATATATGATTTCTTTGATTATGTTTCATTTTAATATAAGTGTAGATGTCATTTTCCTCATGCTTTAATTTTTATTTTTTTTACTTATTGTGCTTCGATTCACTTTTTCTTAGGCGTAACAGAGGGATGTTACATAATTCTCATTGGGAGAGTATGAAGAGGGTGGGAGTTAAAAGGGATAATTTCATGTTGAAAATAAATTTAGTTATATGAAAATTGCAATGTCATTTAAATTATTAATTTAAAAAAAAATGTCTTATAATATATAATTTATCAAATCTCAGGGTCTGGTGGGTAAGAACATGACTGAAACCACTATGGGAATTCCATCCTCTTATGTCATTGATGATATTGAGGTTGTGACATCATAGGTATTGCATGTTTCAAAACATAAAACTATGATTTCATGTGTTAATCGTTTAATTTCAATTTCAACGATTTTTTTTTTTTAAATATTGATTATTTAAGTACTTTCCTTTATGGATATGTACCAATTTCAAATGTGTTAGAGGGAAACATGGAGAAGAGAATGTCGAATATTGGGCTTCAGGAGGATGAATCCATACCTTGGAAGGATGTGTCCACTCATAATGATGCTTAAATGTATGTACATTGCACCTTTGTGAGTTTTAGTTTGCTTTTATGCTGAGATTTTAATATATAAATGTGTTCAATATTATTTTTCTTGAACATGCTTATATTTTTCCAAATTTTTTCAAATTTTTTAGTTACATTATAGATTGCACATGATGCATAACTTCTCTTCTAATTTTCTCTTTTGAACGATGCATGTGCACAATATAAATTTTCGAGTCCCCTTCCTTTATATCAATGGTTTAGAATGTGTACTTAGGATTTAGACAACATAATTTTTACTAGATCAGGTTAGTATTGTTTCTTTCACATCAATCTACAATTGTTTGATGCTTTAGTTGAAAAATATAAACATGATAGATACCCATTTCTCCACATGAATTGTTTTTCTAATATATAACTACAATTTCTAGACACAAATACATGTACTATCTTGTATTTTCCTCACTATTTTTTGTTTCACAATAAATTACAACTTTTCAAGGCTTTACTCAGTAGTTGAAATATGTACTTGTAGCAGAACTAAAGTTTCGTTTGATTAACTTTTTAATTAATCATTTTCTATTCGTAGAAGGGTTACTCAATGAGTGTCCATATAACTTTTCACTTGTTCGATCAATCATTTTGAAATATAGAAGTCCTATATAAGTTTTCATCTTCTAAACTGGTATATCCTTGGGGAAATAATGGGGAAGGTTCAACCTTACCTTATTTCTTTGGGTATATTGTCAAACTCTTCACTAGTTACTTACGAAGCATGGACTAGCTTTTCTAGATTTAAAAATATGCTAGATACACTTTTAATTAAGTTTAGATTATGAGAACGAACTAACTTTTCTAGATTTAAAAATATGCTAAATACATTCATACTTATTTATGTTTAGATCATGCTACAAGCAATTTTGAAATCTAGCATTTGATTATATGAGACCAAAATATATCCCACAACAGAAAGAGGGAAGATTCTAAATGGTTTACTGAAAAAAAAATTTGGTGTGTGGATCATGTTACATATTTTTCGAAATGCTTTATATTGTTTATGATGGTGAAAGGGAAATTTATGGTGTAGGATGGTATTGAAATTAAAAATGATTTATTTTATCAAGAAATATTTGATCATGTTTTATTGACTATTTTCCATTTTGTTGTATTTTGTTGTATTTTGTTGTTATTGTATTTTTGCATAATTCTGTTTTTTGTGGAGACAACTTATTAAGTAGTAAATTTATTTTGTGTCTAATTTTATGGATTATGGAACAATGTTTAAATTTTTTTATTGTCCAGTACATTATGTTTTTGCATAATCTATCTTTTGTGGAGAATTATAAATTTATTTAATGTTTGGTTTTATATGAGTATTTAACAACGTTTATTTCCATAAGTGTGGAACTTTAAAAAAATTTGTAGGTTTGGAAATTTGACTATGTTAATAACTTTTTGATAAATTATTTTGAATGATATCAAAATTAATGATAAAAACATTATTTAGATTAACATAACTTATTCAACATAGAATCAACGAAAAAAAAAGTAATTTGATAAATTAATACAATCTAATCATTTTAATCAAAATTAAAGATAAATTGCCATACTCTAATCATATCTAAATTAAAAAAATTTATCATCTATTAAAATATTATTTATGCAATATAAAATAAATAAATAAAAAATTTATAATTCTAAAAGATATTTCAATATATCATAAAGTTTATTAAAATTTTAAAATGTTGCAATAAACTTATTGCAATGTTATTTTATGCCATGGATCTATTAAAATGTTGAAATAGACCTATTGAAATGTTGTTATTTTATACAATAGTAAACAAACAAATAAATATTTTAGAATTTTTAAAGTTATTTCAATATATTTCAAAATAGATTATTAAATTTTATTTAATATAATAATAAATTTAATTTAATTTAATATAATAAGAAACAAAAGAAGTAAATATTCTATTAATTAATTAAATATTTATAAAAATATATCTTAAATTAAAATGTTAAAATCATGAGATATTTATTTTTAACATCATATCTTTGTTGTTTTGAAGCAAAAAATTCTATTTATTAATTAAATATTTATAAAAACATATCTTAAATTAAAATATTAAAATCCTGATATATTTTATTTCTAATATTATATTTCTTTTGTTCAAAATGCTCTCTTAAATTGGTTCTGGCTTATTCAAGCGAATGACCTAAAGAGAAAATAAATTATATCGCTCTTCAATTATCTAGCAACAAATATCCCTCTATTCATTCATCTATATCTGATCTCTTATTTAGGCTCATTCTATCTTATTGGCTATATGGTGTTCTCCGGGCGAAGCCCGCACAATCAAGTCACTCCCGACTCTCACACATCTTACTCTTATACTTTTATTATTTCCCCTGATTGATCTCTATATGGACAATCACTACACCCTTTTTTGCCATGTCCCGGATCTCTACGCACCTGAGCTCTGCACACTTTATCTAAATGTGCCTTTTCTCTTAAATTGGTTCTGGCTTATTCAAGCGAATGACCTCTTGGAAACAGGCACCATGTTTTTCGGGTCAATCGAGAGTGAATTTGCCACCTAAGCATGTGGGAAAATTCGAGGTTTCTTGGTCATTCAAAAGAAAAACCACCCAAGTGCAAGGAATAAGGGGTTTCCACTTCCTGTCTAATCACATGAGTCTTATTTTGACTCTATTTTAATTTAAAATATATTAATTAGATTTAAATATTTTTTAATTTTTTAATTTTTTTAAGTTTAATAAGTAAAAGTTGAATTGAGAGATAATAATTGATATTATTATTATTTATTAATAATTTTTTTTTCCATTTTTAAAGTCAATCCAAAATAATAATTGTTACTTTTTATATATGATCACTCCACCAATTATTCCAAAAACTTATCCTATCAGGGGGAGGCGCCCAAAATATCCTAGAGATCCTGTATGATTATATAGAATCATTAGAAAAAAGGAGAGAATAGAGAGATGTCAAAATCCAAATAGATTTAGAGTCATTAGAAAAAACAAGTGAAGACAAAGACGTAAAAATCCAAATACAGCTATAGGCAATGGTCCATAAAACGAATTAGACTCTTTAAAGATACCATTCAAAGTCAAATAGATGATATAGTCTTAGGGTTCAAGAGTGAATTACAAACAATTAGGGACATGATTCAAGAAATGAAAAAACATAAACAATCAACCCAAGAAGGAGATCTTGAAGAAAATCGCAACTTGAGATATAAGATTAAAGAGCTAGAAGAAAAACTAACCAACAATTTGACCCTCAGTAATCTAGAAAAAAAATTGGATATCAAACCCATCAAAGAGGAAATGAATAAGCTTTTAATATGACCGTGAGTGTAATAAAAGAGCCTTCAAGCTAATAATTTTTGGTATAAAATAACAACAAGTGGAGGATACACTAGAAATAGTAAAAGAAAAATTAAATAATAAATCACAACCTGATAGAACTTAACTCATAGAAGAAAAGAGGATAGGAAAAATAATTGATCACAAAGAAAGGTTGATTCATGTTAAAGTAAGTTGTAATGACCATAAATATACCATGCTCAGTAAATCTCCCCCTCCCTTTCCCTTTTTCTATCTCCTCCCTCATCATTTCTCTCTCTCTCT
>ML830092.1:9996-23422 GCA_009831015.1 Picea engelmannii | reverse complement strand
ATGATGGCTGGATGTGGCCAGAGTTGATGAGTTCGGTCAATTTTCTTTCCATTTCCTTTCTTTCTGTTGGGGCCAAACAATAAGTAGGGGTGTTAGGTAATGCAGATCTGGGGATGAAATGAATGGAATGGTCAATGTGTCAGGAGGGGGGAGTTCCTCCGAAGGTTTAAATACATATGTAAACTCTTGGAGGAGTGGATTCATTGTTTCAAGAACAGGGTGAGTGGTATTGGTTGGTGTTATTGGGCATACCAAACAGAGAGAGACACATTGATTTAAATGTACATGCAGTATTTTTTCTTTCATTGCAGGGGGTTTGGGTTTTGTTGCGGTTAAGATATAAGTGTGGCGTTCTTTGGTAAGTTTGTACTGGCATGATTTATCCATATAGATAGCATTCCTTTGGGTTTGGTATGGGATACCTAGTAGAAAATCCAAACATTCCAAGGGGGAGACATCACAAAGGACAATATCTTTGAATTGGCCTATGGCAAAAGTGACCAGACAACGTAGAGAAAATAAGAGGCATGGGCCTTCCTTCTAGACCCATTCGAGCTGATAGGGTTGTGGATGGGGAGTAGTAACCATATTAAGGTGGTTGATAAGGTCTTGAGACACCAAATTCTTCTAGCTTCCATTGTCCATAATCATTAAATCCAATGAGTTTTTAATTTGGAGGTTATGAGTGAAAAGGGGTTGGGTGGAGGAGTTCAAATCTTCATGGGTTATTAGGATCAACAAGGGATCCACTTTTGTGGGTTTGTTGAGAGAAACTTATTCAATATCTTCCACTTGGCAGGTACAATGAGATCAATTAGCAGGTTTTTGTTGGTCTTTATATTTTGGAGGATTAAAAAATTTGATGAATTGTGTGAAGTAGTCTTGTGGAATGAGCACTAGGGTGTCCTAGCATTTGTATTGGGTGTGGGATTTTGAGCCCGAGGGGGTGGAAAGGGGGATGAAGGATTGGATATGGATGGTTGAGAGGAAAAGGGGTTGGTGTAGGGGCGAGTCTCAGGAGTACGACCCCTTGGAGAAACTTTCCTTTCTATATCCAAAACTCTCTGAAATGTTTTGTCTAAAGTTGGATTTTCAAAAAACTCTACTTCTCTATGGAACTAAATTAATAGACCAACAACAAAATTTAAAATGATTACCTCTTCTAGATCTAGAATATGAAGTAAGAGGCACATCTTGGAGAGGAAGTCTATGTAGCCTTGTACTCATTATGAAGGGATTTATCGGAGCTAGTGCCATTTGATCCACAAGGATTGCACATACATAGTTGGGTATAAGCATTTTATCAATGCCTCAGAAAGTCGAGCCCAAGTTATGATGGGTTTGGAAGTAGAGGATTCTCGAGCATCCCCAAGCTCTATCACAAATGTGGTCTTCTCTTGCTCTGTATCCCACTAAGTTTGTGCAATTCCTTCTAATTGGAAGGCTTCAATCAGGAGATTTCTCTCCTTGGTAAGGCCTGGACATGTATTGAAATGGGTGGAGAGGCAACAGATCCAGGAATACACAACTTCTGCATTGGTTTGACCAGCAAATTTGGGTAGTTTAATTTGAGTTTCCAACCGAAAGGGGTCTGGATTGTTTTGTTGTTGCATTCTGAGAAACTCATTGAGGACAGAGGCAAGATATTGGACGGGATTTGAAGTGCTAGAATTTGAGTCTACTTCCAAGGTATATTTTCATGGAGGAATTGAGAGGCCAACTGAATATCAAGGTGAACATAGCTTGTAATACTAAAAAATGGGTCTGGCTATATTTTGTGAATAGAGTGCGCAAAACCCTAAATCAACGTACATGAAGTGGTCTAAAGGGAGAGATATGTATTGTTTTAGATATATGGAACTCCTCTATGTTGTAGTGGACATATATGCACCCTTGGGGCTATGAGATATATTTATCTTCTTGCATGAATATGAAACCCTGGAAAGGGTGAAATCTGGACTATTTCATGAAAACCCCCCCAAAAAATTACGTTCAATCTTCAATTTTGAAAGATTTTTCGTGGGATATTGAGGCTATAATACCAACTGATCTATACAAGAAGGAAGTCTACTGGATAAGGTGACCAAACAAGCCATATCCCAACCTTTGACAAAGAACTCCTCAGGGGCGCAAATCAGAGGAGGGGTGCACCATTGGTTTGGGTAACCAAGCAATGGAGATCCAATGATGGGATGACCTGAGAGTAGCCAATAAGATGTGGCTATATCATTTTCATCCCTAAGGATCAATAGGATAATCTCAGTGAAACCATAGAGGAGGGTGCACTTACTTCATCCCAGCAAAGGAGAAAACATCAAGGGCGCAAACCCCAGGTTGGTGCGTCCTCCTTTCTATCTCAGAAACTTGTAGAAAATCGGTTTTCTCCCTGAGAGATTGGGTAGATAATGAAGTAAGCTCTCTCTCAGAGGTGGAAGCATGGAAAATGGAGCAACGAAGATGCGGCCATGAATAAAGGCACACTGGTTACCCTAAGAACCCTCAAAAATGAAAATGCAGCAAACATGAAATGTAAACTCAGAAAAAAAAAATCAAATGAGACACATAGCTTCAGGAAAATTATAGGAATTCTTTATTTGAGTCTTGTTTCACATTATTTACTAAGGGAACCATTTATTTACATGCGCATAATTAAATAAAATCAAAAGGTGAAAATACTTAGGTGGTTGACTTGTGTTCCCTAGGTGGGCGTTCTCCTAGGTGACCTTCTTGTCCCAGTGTACATCAATTATCTGTCTGTATTCAATATTTTTTGGATAGGATTTTGAATCAGGGTTCGGATTTGTGTCTTTGACCTCAGCCACCAATGATTGTTTCAAGTGAGATTCATCGTTTTTGTGCCATAGGATTTTCTGGAAGTCACACGACTTCCCAGTGTCATTCTTCGTCTTCCCTTTACCCTTTTTGTGTTTTTTCATAGACAGGTTGTCTAAGGGATGTTGTCTAGGGTCATATTTACTATGCTTTGGTTAGTGCATATTTTCAAAAACGAATTCCCATTTGTTCTAGTGCCTAAATGTCTGCTTCATTTTGACAACATATCGATATGAAGCTCCCAATGATGAGATGTTTAGGAAATCCATTTCAGTTTGGATTTAACTATGTAGAGCCCCACATTATTTCAGAACTAGATGATGAGCAAGGTATGAAAATTATTTTTTAACTCCATCACTCTTTGGCTCTTCTCTTTCCACAGTGTGATCCATCTCATATACTAGTCTTCATAGTTATCAACATGATAGTACTATTCTTTGACCACATCCAAAAAAAAATCTCAAGTGGGTTCGGCCCCATAGATTTCAAATTCTTGTATGGAACCTTGATCCAAGTAAGTTTCCCACCAATGTTTGACATGGGGGATATTCTTGAGGAGTGCGAAGGTGATGTTTTCCCTCTAGGAAAAATTTTGAACAGATAAATAACCTTCTAATAGATTCAACCATTTTTATAGGGAATCTGCATCTATCTGACCTTCAAATATGGTAATATCAAAATTAACTTGTACCTTGAAGGGAGAGGTTCCTCCAAAATGGCCACTTGATGAAGACACATCTGTCGCTATCGATAGGAATTGAAGAATGTGTGAAAAATTCTCCATCATTTCATCCCTCTGTTGGGAAAGAACTTTCTAAAGCAGCAAGTGAATAAAATATTATGCTCCATCATATTCTTTTTCTATCTCCATCAATGGTTTCTTGGGTGTGTGAGATTGATTGTCCTGAAGAGAGAAAAACTTGATACCCAACTACCTATACTCGGACCTTGTCAGGGACATGCACTGAAAAAATGATCAAGAGAAACCTGCTCTGATACCACTGATTTGGATTATGTTCGAAATGAAATGAAAGAAAATACGTTATAATGAAATACTCATGAAACTTTCCAGAAATAGAGAAATACAACAATACTTTATTTCTGTTAATGAAAGAATTGTAAAGAGACTCTAAAAATATAGAGTGCAAGACTTGCTAGAATGGTGGTAGATTTATCTAAAAGAAGAGATCTACAGATACGATCATTCACAAGAACATGATTAAAATGGGGCTCTAAAGGACTTTTTATATTAAACATGAATTCCAAAACCATAGACATCCAAGAACCTAACCCTCGGAGATGAAACACCAAAATTCATGTGGCCCCTGTTTGGGTAAGTTAGTACATTAACTTCTCAGGGTTGTAACTTTTTTATATGATATCTGTTTTAGGTGTGTGATATCTTGTTGAAAATGTATTTTTGATAACTATGCATTACACTATCAAAATTTGAATTCGTCTATAATTTGACTATGCCAAGCCAAAATAATATTGTTTAGGGGACCAAAATGGCCCTGAAATTTCAACAAGATGTGTTGACATGAAAACATACAAAATAAGTCAGTTGGATTAGGTGGGAGGCCACTGGTATCCACCTGGAAGATGTGTAGGGCTCACGAAAACCTTGTAAGTGTAGAAACCACAAGTACAAATAAGTACATAACAACGTGTTGAACTAAAAATTGGCAAAAGGAGCTGGTTGGAATAGGTTTGTGGCCATCAATATCCACCTGGATCACCAACCCTCACTTTCACACATCCTAAACCTATTTTGTTACCTTGTCCAAATAACAATTTTAAAGTAGTTTACTCCCTTCTATCGACCCACATACACCCATCCCCCCTTTTGTTATAGCCTTAATTTCCACCCTACATTGTGAGAAGGGACAAGACAAAAGATGTAAGCCAAAATATATCCTTCAAATCAAGATTTGGATATTTTTTTAAGGGTGTCATTGGTCATCTATGGGACAACCAACGACATGTCACTTGTCATTAGTTCAAAATAAGATACATCGCCTATAATATTCTAGATTCACAAAGTTTTGAAGAGATGAGATAGGGATGAGTTGTTTCTTCATGGAATGAGCCATGGAGCTCACTTCATTCGAGTCTCCATTGGTCTCTAGAAGATATAGAAGCTCTATTAAGAGTCTTCTAAGAATCTATAAAAAGGAATGTTATTCCTGAGCATGGGAGGGAAGAATCATTTATAGATATATGCTTCCAAAATTTAGAGGTGCTTGTCAATCTACATCTGTTTCAATTAGGATTCCTATCTTAGTTGAAGAGATAAGGAGGAGAAAGGGGAAAGAAGGAGTGCATATACACCTTGAGGTAATTGTATTAACTTTTTCATTTCAATCAATAGATCATTTGTTTTCCCCTATGAATATTTGTATTCCAATTATATATGTTTAGATTTGGTTTATTTCATCATTGATCAGGTTATATCCAAGATAGATCTTAGATTCTAACACTAGGAAGAGAAGTAGAATGGTATTGTTTTGTATCTTGTGTGTAGGAAGCAGGTTATAGGAGCTAAAAATGGAACTTAAGGACTACAAAAACCAAGACATATGAAGGTCAACCTTTAGAATAGGCTATTCCATTATTCCATTTCCTTGTGTAATTTTGAATTTGATTGATTATTTCTAAGGAAAGCCATAGAACTCTATCCCACTATCCCTATAGGATCATTTTGAGGTCACAAAAACTCCCTTTAATTTTTATTTTACAACCAAAAGGAAAGGGTACCCTAATACAATATGATCCAGGAATGATCATAGACACATAGGAGGATCTAGAATGCTCATAGAGGTCTAGAAGGATTTAGAAATTCTCAAAATTAAACCATCACAAATTATCTCTAAAATTCCATCAATGTGTATAGCTCAATGATATCTTTCCAATGGTGCAAAAATCACCTCAAATAGAATTCGTATGAAAAATTTATAGATGGTTAAAGTTTAATTCAACTAGGTAAAAAGTTAAAGTCAACAGGGTCAAAGGTGACATGTGGCACAACCATACACTAATGATATGGTAGAATCACAAAGCACCATGTGGCACACCGCACGTTCGACTAGGCAGGTGACCTGGAAATCCATGTTGTACAGTTGGCACCAATAGGAATATGACACGTGGAAATTATAAACCAAAGAGAGGCTACAACGTGGCAACCTCCCATTGGTCATTATGATTAAGGTTATGCAAAATTTTATGGGAGTTCATAGGATCAAACCCGTGACCTCCCAAGACCTTACCAAAGATATTTACCATTGCACCATAGAATTATCTATTAACCATATATGTGGGAATATGTATTTAACCTTGGTATAAGGTTTATTATGTAGAAAAAAAGGGCCAAGGGCCTAATCCCTCAACCCTGATTATATGAATTGTAATGTGACCATAATGCTCACATGAAGGGGCTTTTAAATTTTTTTGTTAAAACCATATAACAAACATACCACATATATCCATATGTTATAACAACTTGAAAAAAAAGGAGGAAATCATGGAGGATGGAACATGTGACCTCCCCAAAATAGTGTCATTCCTTAACCATTATGCCAAAGGCGCCTCTTTTTAAGGAATGGCCACAACCTTATATTTGATGTTGACAAGTAGTTACAGATGGAGGTTAAGGGGATGCGCTCTATTTAATGGCATGTAGACTGAGGCAAAGGACACACATACAGACTCATGATTATGCATAATACAGTCTTGAAGTTCATGCCCAAGGGTAATTAGACTTAGAGATTGCATCATAATGCATTTCACAAGGTTACCAGACATAATTTTATGAACTTTATACTCATTTTTCTCGAAATTTTGCAAGGAATTCGATGGGATACTCTATTTCTGAGTTTGAAAAATGTAGAAAAAGGTCATTGTAAAACAAAATAATTTGAGAATTAATAAAGAGGTCTCTATTGGAAGTGGACCTAGAGACGTAGCCCAAATTGGGTGAACTCTATTATTAAACTTGTGTATGTGATTTCAATATTGTTGTTCTATTTTCACTCAATTATTTTCAAGTTGTTTATCATTAAAGTGTATCTGGATATATAAGTATTTCACATGTAAATTGCAAACAATCAAGCGGTCATTTTTATTTCGAATATCAAATAGATGTTATTATATTTTAAAGATTAATAAGAATCTAAGGATTTTTCTTGTCAAGTTAATATCAGAGCTAGTTTGACAAGTGTTTGCGAGTGAATTCTTACAAGTTACAAATCCAAGCAAGGAGAAGGAAAACATGCAAGTTACAATATAGATATTGGTTCAAGAAGTTTTACTTGTCGAAGAAAAATTACTTTTCCAACAAAATTGGGTCCTTACAACTCCGAAGATGATTTATTCGAGGATTTTAATTTAATGAAATCCATGGTGGAAGAAATTTACTAGGGTCATGAAAAGGCTAAGGAGGAAGGTACATCAGAGAAAGTTGAACCAGTCAAATAGGAAGGAGGAGGTAATGAAGGTCGTCCTTCAGAACCCTCCTCACCATCATCCTCATCATCATCTTCTTTTGAGGGAATTAAAAATTCTTCACATAAAAAGAAGTCCTCTAAGAAGTCTGATCATAATATTCCTTTATTAAAATTGGATATCAAATTTGAATTGTTGACCTATGATGGAGAACTGAATACTGAGAAATTGGACAACTAGATCAAGAAAATAGAGGTAAATTGTAAGGTTCAAAATACCATGGATGATGCTTCAAAGATTAAATTAACTGCTCTTCGACTAAGTGGAAAAACCTTAATATGGTAGGAGAGTAATATGAAATTTGATCTTGTTCCAAAGGGTGAAGTAATATCCTCTTGGGATAAATTTACTAAGCCTATAAGAAAAACATTATTTCCATTGTCTTATACTCAAATGGAAATTATAGAATGGAAGCATCTAAGCAAAGGTAAAGGCCACAATATCCAAGCATATACAAAGGAATTCAAAAAGAAGGAACTATCCTTAGAGATTCCATTATATACCCATGAAAATCTTCTAAATCATATCGGTGACATGCACTCATATATGTGTTACACTATTTTAATGTTTAACCCTACTAAAATTGATAGAGTGTCAGTAAAAGATACACATTTGGAGGCTAGCAAGGGTAAGCATGAAATTGAAGATAAGAATCCATACAAGTTCAAAGAGGACTCATAAGGAAAATGCAAGAGTAAGAAGTCAACTATAGTAAAGTAGTCTGAAGGAATACCTACATGTTACCACTGTAATAAAAAGGGACATGAGGAATCCCAATGTTAGAAGTTTCATCCAGAATTACAACCTAAGAATTTCTAGGATAAAGGGAAGCAACATACTTTTTCATCGGTTCGACGGGATATAGGATCAGATTCTAGGTATGAATCTAATATCATGAAAATAGGAATAAAAGGTATGTCTACTATTAATTCTAATTCTTCAGTACAATTGGCCAAATTGGAAAGTGATATTTATCAAAAGAAAAGAAGCGATCTTTTCCATGTTAGGGTTATAAAAAAGTAGATACTTTATTTTACAGACAATCTCAAATTAACTTAATATATAAAGAAATTTTTAAGAAGTTGGGTTTGAAGATCACACCTCATAAAAATCCATATCCATTAGGTTGGGTGTGTGAAGATGTTAAGTTGGAGGAGGAGAAACAATGTAAGATCATATTTGCAATTAGAACTAATTTCTTTAACGAGATTGAGTTAGATGTTATGCCTCTTAGAATTTTCATAATTGTCTTGGGTAGTCCATATATATTTCATAGGAAATATATATTCTACCATAAAAACAATAAATATCATATTTTCAAATATGGGGTTAAATATATTGTTAGCGATCATCATATAAAAACTAATATTTCTTTAGTGAGCACAGGGAAAATGGAGAGACTCTTGAGCACAAGTAAAAAAAATTCTCTCATAATAGTGAAAAAGAAAGAAGAATATATAATAGGTGCTTTATTAGGAAAAGAGGCACGACTTGATTTTTATGGTAGTTGACACTCTGATGAAGAGTGCACATTTTATCCCTGTGAATATGACATACTATGTGTCAAACATAGATAGAGTTTTTATTAGAGATATTGTTATATTGTATGGAATGCCTAAGAGGATCATATATGATCGAGGATTGGTGTTTATAGGATGTTTTTGGACTAGTTTCCAAGAGGCCTTTGGAACCCAAATTAACTTTAGTACAATGTATCACCCAGAGACAAATGGGAAGATAGAAAGAATGAACCAAATCTTGGAAGATATGTTGTGTATGTACATGATGGACCAAAAAAAGCATTGGAAAGAGTTATTTCCATTGGTAGAGTTTGCATACAACAACAACTATCAAAGAACCTTAAATATGGCACCTTTCAATTTTATTTATGATAAATTGTGTCATATGCCTTTGAGATGGGATCGACTTGGGAATAGGGTCTTGATAGGACTAGAAGCGATCTAGGAAATGAAAGAACAAATGCAAAAAATAATACATAGGATTAAAGAAGCGCAATATCGGTAGAAGAGTTATTTTGAGTGCATCGCATTGACCATAGTTATGAAGTTGGTGATCATGTTTTCTTGTGGGTGAAACTACACAAAAGTTTGATCAAGTTTGGAAAGGGTGCTAAAATCTCTCCTAGGTTTGTGGGACATTTCAAACTTGTGTAAAGAAAGGGCTTATGGCCTATCGACTAGCCTTTCCTGATTTTTTGAGGCCTGTGCATGGTGTTTTTCATGTATCTGTTTTGAGACATTATGTTAGTGATCCTACACATGTGATTGACATGAGTTCCTTGCAGGTGTCAGACGAGGGTGCACTCACGATGGAGCCAATAAACATTTTGGGCCATCACATTCAACAACTACAACTTTTAATATTCGATCAGGTCAAGGTCTAGTGGGACAATTATAGTCCACACTCGGTTATCTAGGAGGACACATATGATATGCACAAACAATTTCCATTTTTTTTTTAGTTAGACATTTAGATCTTGTCAGATACTTTATTTACTGCACATATACTATGAAACTTCGGGACAAAGTTTAAAATAAGAGGGGGTGTATGTAACATCCTTCTCTTGCGTGCACATAATTTGACTTATCCTTTGAGGACACTTGCGTGCAAGTGATTTGGTTTTAGTATATGGTTGTGATTTCTCTTATGGATTATTATGATGATGTTTATGATTATGATGTTATGTTATTTGATATCTATGTATTGACAGATGTTATTGACGAGTTTCCCCTAAGTGTAGAGGACACTTTATAGGTTGAGAATGCTGATGGCATCAATAGACGTCCTTGGACTATGGATCGAGTCAAGGAGTGGATTGTATATGGTTTGGGTACTTTTGTTTATGCATATGTGACATATGATCGGGTATAGTATGATTTTATTATGGATCGATGAAAATGTTTTGTTGATGGATGCAGGTTGACAATTTCTTTCTAATCAGACTCACATAAAGAGTAAATTTTCCATGCACAACAACTAGATATGAGGGAGAGGTGTGGAAAAAACCTTACCACAACCTACTATCACTCTTGCCATGGCTCAAATTGTAGATTAACGATTACCTAGTTCGAGAGATCCACGATTCCATGAGAGAAGACTAAGACAGTCACTCACGGATATTATAAGGGGCGCACAATAAGGTAGGGTCCTTATTTCTTAGAGTCCCTTAGTCTCTCACAAGGATGCCTGATGGAGTATTTACTCCAAGGATTGGAAAAATACCAAACTCAGTCAAAGGGGAGTGGTACTGTTGGAGCACGTATTGTGTTTTGAAGGGCACGTTGCATAAATAAAATTTGAATAAAGGTGAGTGGCATCCTCGAAGCATGGAGTGCATCTTGAAGGGAATTCCATGATTTTTAATAAAGGTGAGTCAATGAACATAGGTGCCTAGAAAACAATATTTTTTTTTTTATATTGTCAAACAAAAAATAATTATTAAATGGGTAATTTTTATTAATTATAAAATCTCCTTAAAAATTCTGAGGCTAGTTTAAAAATTTGATCCTGGGTCTAAAGTGGGTAAGAAGACAAAAATTAAATTTATAATAAATGGTGGGGGATGAAGAAAAATCAAGTTAGGAATTGAAAGAGTAAAAAATATCTATATCTAAATATTTAATTATATAAATATGTGTAAAATATTACCAAATTGGAAACTAAGATAAGAAAGGAAATAAATGTAAAAAATAATATGGAAGCATATAAAGATATCTAGTCTAGTCTAGTTAAAGAGATTTCCTTAATTACACACAACTAAGTTTTAGAAAGGTGTCAGTCATTAAAAGGGGAAATAGAGGCAATAAAGGGACAACTAGGAGTAATTTTAGGAGCGCTTTTAGGATGGGTGAGGGAAATTGACATTTAATTAAATTAAATGGTGAATTTATTAGTGAAACTAAGGGAACATGTGACAAATGTATGGGGGAAATAATTCCTAATTAAATTATTAAAAAAAGATGAATTAAATGTGCATGTAAAGTTTTCACTAAGAAAAATTCTATAAAGGAAATGGTTGAGATGAGGATTGGGGGATGACTTGTATGAGAAAAGTTATGCTTATAAAATTTCTTTGACTAATTCTTCTTGTGAGAGTTGGAATACCCAACTCGAGAAAGAGAGTGTTAGCTCAACCTTGTAAGACGAGAAGGGAGCTAGATTTTTCTGGTTGTGTTTTTGCATGACACCTTTGCAGCTCGAGGGGATAAGGGGGAAGAAGAGTACCCCTAGCATTGGATGGAAGGTACCGCTGAAGTCTTGAAAGTTAGCAAGAGGGGATCTCGATGGAGCGTAAGAACGGGAGAAAATCTTCGACCTCTTGTCATCAGCTATGGTATTTTATTGAGTATTGTATTCTATTAAGATTTATTATGTAAAATTTCTAAACTTTGTTGAATCAGCTTTGGTTGTGACATTTTGTTTTGGGTGAGATGTATCTAGAATATTGATGGTCCAGGAAATTTTTGTATGATGTATTTACATTAAAAAATATTATTTCATATGTACTTCTCCCTTCAATGTTTGCATTACCGATGTACCCTCTGCAATTATTTTTAGTGGATTTTATAACCTCAACAAATTCTTTTATGTGTTTTCCCTCTTTCTACTCAACAATTTGCTACTTATTCACTGAACTCTTTGTCCCTGTGATATTACCTCTAATGGACCTACAATTCCTTGTTTATATTTATACAATCTTACTTTGGAAAATTTTATCCAGAATTGTCTCTGCTCCCAAAAATGAATTCTCCTAGCCATGTTATTTGTCCTTTCCAAATCTATTGTTGGTATGCCTTCTCAATGAGTTTAAAACTTATTCTCTGTGATTGTTCTTTTACCCAACATATTTTACTTGTCCTTATTCTCGTTTCTTGCATGGAGCACTCAACATTTGTTATTTCATTTTCTTGGTATTTTTTTTCCTCTCATGCCCAACATTCTTACCCTTGATAAACTCAACATGTTTGAATGGTTTCTAACCTTTGATGCCCAACATTATTACCTCTTATACCCTCAATGAAACACGATGGAACATTTACAATGAACTTTTTATTTAACTTTCTGATGGATCTTTAGAGAAAAAATTTCCTTACATTTGCGTGGGAACGATCACACAGCCTTTAATATTACTCTTTGTGAATGGTATTCCTCAACGATTTTACTCTCAGCTTGAAATTTACACTCATTGATTATACCTTCCTCAACGATTTTACTTTCCTCAGTGATTTTACTTTCCTCAATGATTTTACTTTTCCTTAGTGATTTTACCTTCCTTAAATATTTTACTCTCAGCTTGAAGTTTACAGTTAGGTAATTCACATGCTTCCCTCAGTGATTTTAATCTCTCCAAGTGGTTATACTCAATGACCTTGCCTCACCTTCTCTCTGTGTTTTCACTAATCGTACTCTCTGCATTTTTTTTTTTCTTATCTTGACGAATTTATGCTTTTTACTTAGCATTTCTCTTCTCAGAATTTGTAAATTTAGGATCATATTTTTTTTTATTACCTACTATGGGATTCCTTAGACACCTGGTGTTTTTCGTTGCTCTTGGTATTTGTGGATAAATTCAAATGATGGGTCGACTAGACATCCTTTGCTCCTCCTCGTAGATGAGTATACATTTTCTTGTCCCAACCGATTTTATTATTATGCAATTGGAAGTGAAATTCTTCGAATATTTGGCACAACCCTTCCTGGTATAATGTACAATGTCTTCATTAATTATGACCCATTCTCTTATCTAGAATAAATTTATTCCATGCTTAGTGGGGCAGGGGGTGTTGTGCCACCATCTATGCAAAAAATGTTGATTTTGTATATTTTAATCTTTTAAATTTTGATTATTTTAGAAATGGGGTTTAATATTTTTGTTAAAATTGTAATCTAGATTATGAAATTGTTGTTTCAATACACAAATGAATTTATCCCTCATCAATATTTTTATTGCAATTAAATTCAATTTGCAATTTCAGATTTTGATAGATTCGAGCCCAAAATGTCAATTTAATTTCATGTTATTTGAGTTATTTGAATTACCATATAATGTGTCAAAATTATATATTTAATGTAT